>JAHBCN010015540.1:0-20938 GCA_019359885.1 Listronotus oregonensis
TCAGTAATGTGTTCGACTGAAAGAAAAAAATTTTTACTCTCAATCTGGCAATGCCGCTTTAAATACGTAAACTGATTGCGGGCTGGCGACCGGGCGGGTGTTATTGGACAGGGTCGTAATAAGTTGGGTTAAAACCCTTTTAGGCCTCCAGAGCATGACAAAAAGGGGGGTTTTTAAAAGTTAAGCGCTTTGTCCTTGTATTGAAAGGTGTTTTGATCTAAAGCCATTGACCGTGAAGGTTAACAGTTATGTTATGTTATGTTATTATTTAAATATTATTTTTAATAACAATACTCATATATTATTGTAAACTGTGTATATTAAATAATGTTTGTTTAATGTTTAAACATATATATATTAACTTGATTTATACACATTAAGATTAGATACATTTAGATGAAAAAAAAGAAAAGTTAGTTAATAACAGCCTAAGAGGCATTTATACTATTTTTCTATTTTTATTTTAAAAAGTAGGTTTTATACAAAGTCTTTTTTTTGACTTCGACGTGTACCAGATACAGAACTCAAGAAAAAAGGGGAAGGTACCCCAAAGGGCGATCCTACCGGTTACATGTTGAGAAGTCAGGAAAAAGTGCATACCGTCCAGTGATATGGTAAATAGACACCAATATGGGCAAATCACCCTTTCCAAACATGCGGAAACTACTGACTCGGGAGTAGTCAATTAAAATTTCATCGTGGAACAAGAAAGCATCCAAGTGCCTTCCGATGTAAAAAAATACTACTATATATATTGACAGTGGTTGTTGTACTGTTGTTTTTAAAAAAAAAATTAAAGCAGACCTATCGAAAACAACAAGAAGAATCTCTCCAGAAGTATGTACTTTAGAACTCCAGCAGCAAAACCCCAGCGTAGTTTGGGAAGTCCCAGAACCAGAACACTGAACAGCGATAAACCCCTCAACCCAGAACACAGACGGGTATAGTATGTAAGTTTATTGGGGGAAAAAAAGTTTTTATTATTATTATTATTTGTATATTTATTATGAACATTTTTTTAAAAAGTCTGCCGACGCTCAAGTGCTCTCAGAAAATTTTTTTTTTAGTCGGGAAATTTTTTTTTTTTAATTTTATTATAATATTAGGGTTTTTTAAAATTCCCCGCAAAAAAAGCATATGAGGACTCAGTTAAACTGTGCGACATTAAAAAAAAAGACCCAAAAAGAACGCCAAAATAGATTAGTTAGAGTAAATAATTTAATTCTAGAATGGGGGAAGTTAAAAAAAAAGTTTCATAATATAAAAAAAGAGGCCCAAGCTTTCCTTTTGCCCCCCCCAAAAACCCTTTAAAAAAATCATATTAGTTATAATAAAGCTATTGAATCTCCCCTTTTTTAAATCGCTTTTCTCCCCTGAACAAAAAAAAAAAAAATTTTTTGGGTTTAAAAGGGAAAAAAACCCCCAACTAAACAATTAAAAAATAATAGTAATCCCGGGGAAATAAATATGGGGAAAAAAATTTGATTTAAGAACACCCTTATCTTTTTTTACCATCTATGGATAAGGGGGAAAAAATAGCACTAAACAGTTAATTGAAAAAATTTTTATTAAAAGCAGTTTTAAATTTGGGCAAACCAGTGATTAATTACTTTTTTTAAAAACAAAATTACAAAAAGGGAACCAATAATCTAAATAAAAAAAAAAACACACAAATGTAATCAGAAACGGGGTCGCGGCCATTACCATGGTCAAGATCGAAACAGACCGGCGAACCGGGTGTGCATTATTTATCGTCCGTTAATTTATTTTTTTAAAAATTTTAATAGTTATAGAAAAAAAAACCTTTTAAAAAAGGAATGAATGAAAAAATATGTGGGGTATGAATGTTTAACTGGAGCACAAGTTAGGGGATAGAGGGGGTTTTTGTGTAAAAACCAGAACTAACCACAACCATGGGGACAAAAGACGTACAGACCGGAGGCGATAAGGCGATCACCCTGTTGTAGCCGAGTTTTTAAAACTTTCCCCAAAGACACGATTAAATTTAAAAAAATAGTGTTTTTAAAAAAGAGTTTTCAAAATTTAAAAAAAAATTAAATTTTTTCCAGTACTGTGATAATTTTATTTACAAATTTAATTCACAAACTATGTATTTTTTTCCAGAACAGTCGATTAGCGTATGACTTAGGTACATCGTTGAGACATCTGGACAAATGGGTTTTTAAAAAAAATATTCCGGGAAAAATATATATTAAGAAATGCAGAAAGTGCAAAATTTTTTTAAAATTTTCTAAGTAAATGTAAATCGCATATTTTAAAAAACTGACTATAAAAATAAATATAGTTCGGGGTGCGGAACGTATAACAGATAAAAAAAATTTAAAACATATAATCTTAAATGATTTTCACACGTTACCAACGGGGGGGCATGGGGTGTACAACGCATGTACAATAATATAAGGAAACGGGAAAAATTTTTGGGGGGGGGCTCCCAAAAAGGGGGCGTAAGCCCCTTTGTCAAAAACTGTGATAATTTCCAAAATATAAGCATTCAAATCCGAAAGAAGGTACCAATGGTTTAAAAACAAGTACGGCTAAAAACGGCCTCCCCAAAAAGGGTTTTACTTGACCTTGTAAACCCTCTACCTGAGGATAGCCAAAATAAAAAATACATTTTGACGCTTCAGTGCGACTTAACAAAGTTTGTGGAAGGGGTATCCCAAAAGAGGATAAAGGGAAACTAAAACGGGAAAAAGGGGGGTTTGTAGAAAATTTTTATTACGATATGGGATACCTTGTGAAATCCCCAACGGACCAAGGTTTGGGGAAAAAATGTCTAGCACGTTTAAAAAAGCTTTTAAACTATTGGGATCCAACAGTTAAATTCTACAGCATACCATCATGAAACGCTTGGAAGGGCTGGAAAACTCACATAAACATTTGGGTGCGTATTTGCGTATGCAATTGTCAAAAAATAAAGAAAGTAATTGGGGCGATTGGGGATCGTATTGGTGTTTTTTTATAACAACACGGTAAACACCTCAACACGCTATACACCATAACGAGCTTGTTTTGGTAAAAAAAGCAAAATCCCCTCAAACCTTACTAATCAAATCGATCCTATTTATAATTTTGAGGACTACCCATTTGAGTTGAAATTTAGATTGCAGACTGCGTGGAACGATGCAAAAAATAACAATTGTTTCCCAAAAAAAACTTTTAAACTCCCAAAAAAAGATGCAATAGCTATAATTATAAAATCGGAGACATGGTCCTAATAGAAAACAAAAATGTAGAGAATAAATTAGCACCTTTTTTTTTAAAAAAGGGGGATTTAAAATTTTAGATACTAAGAATCCCAATGTAGTTTTAAATGTAAATAATAAGCCTAAGGAGGTACATTTAAAAAATTATTAAACCTTATTTTTTTAAAAATTAAAAATTTTACATAGTGTATAAAGATAGCAGAATGAAAAAAAAAAACAGAAAACATTTTTTTTTTTCTTTTTTGAGGGAAAAGGGGGAATGGTTCATGGTTGAAACAAAAGGCTAAAGTATAATCTTGAAGGGTTAGTCGATAGTACTTGTTAGGTCATCAATCCCCAAAAAAGTGAAGGTTAACAGTTATGTTATGTTATCTTATTATTTAAATATTAGTTTATATAACAATACTCAAAATTATTGTAAACTTTTATATTAAATAATGTTTGTTTTTAAAGTTTAAAAAAAATATATATATATATATATATATATATATATATATATATATATATATATATATATATATATATATATATATATATATATATATATATATATATATATATATATATAAAAAAACTTGATTTATACACATTAAGATTAATCTTTGGGGGCCTTTTTTGATCAGTAAGAAAAGGTTGGTTAATAACAGCCTAAGGGGCATTTATACTATTTTTCTTTTTTTATATTAAAGTATGTTTTATACAAAGTCTCTTGTTTGACTTCTTGACGTGTACCAGATACTACCAACCCAAGTACAAAGAAGGGTACACCACAGTGTATAAAGAAATGAACCCAGATAATAGTACATTTTTTGTCACTCGTGGCGCTAAAACCGAAGGCGTACCGTTACTATTATTATTATTTTTTAAAAAAATTTTATAGCGACGGGGTTAATCTAAAAAAATAATTATTAATTGTTTTTTAATTTTTAAGCGATTAATTTTAAAATGGGACGTGTTCGCAGGTCGAAAAGTTAGTGAAAAAAAGCATTATTCAAAGCACCGAAGGTAAGTAACCTCAAAAGTATTTTTAAATAAATAAAAGTATATTTTTTTCACATTAATTTGTAATTGTAACCACTAAAAATGTAATTTTAAGTTTTTTATTGATAAATAATTGAATTTTATAATGATTGTTGACTTAGTCGTATAATTTCGTTCATTTTTTAATATATTTGTTAGTATCTAGTATTATTAAAGTAAAGTATTCTATTTTTATTTAAAAAAATGTACAATTATATATTATAAATTTTCATTTTGTTTATTAATCATATAATTCTATTTAATAAATAATTGTATTTATAACAGTCCAAGAAAAAGATATATTACTTCCCGCGCAACACTAAAAATGCGTACGTCTTGAAAGTAGCGCACTCTGCCGACAAAAGTTTTGTCCCTGAAATTGTAGCTATTCTTTTAACATTGTGTTCGAACTCCTTGTATCAATACTTTATGATTCTAATTAGACTTTTCTTGTGTTTTTAATTGTGTTATTTCATTTACTAAAGTGTTTAGTGGGTTTAAGAGTTTTTAGATTTTGTGCTGTTTTTTTTTGTGAAGACTATTTATTGACTTTTTTTATATATAATAATTAGGGTTCATGATTTCTCGAGCTTATCAATTTCTCGGGGCTCGAGAATTCTCGAGGCTAATTTCTCGGGGTTTTTTCGGGGGTTTTTGGGGAAAAATTTTTTAAAATTCGTGTACTACACTTTGTAAACCGTCTGAACTCAGCTTTGAAACACTAATGGAAAGGGGTGTATTACAGTGTTGCCAACCAAGTTCGCTGAAAATTCCCAATTTTTTTGTAAAAAAATCCCCCGAATTCCCTAGATCAAAATTAAATAGAAAAATAAACGAAAATTTTTTTTATTTTTTAGAAAAACCCCAAAAAAAAATAAAAATGAAATCTCATGGTAACAATGGACATAGATAGCAAAAAGAATTAACAAAAATAAAAAACCCAACCAAAAAAAACAATTCTAAAAAAATTTTTTAAAAACAATATTTTTTTTTTTAAAAAGGGTTTTTCCCCTTTTTTAAAAATAAAACTTTTCATTTAATGAATAATTTTGGCAGCAGTATTCACTAGAAAGACAAATTAAAACACCACTTTAAAGCCTCACTGGATAATTAATTTGCTTTTTTTTTTTTAACGTCGGTAACGACTGAAAATACTCGCTCAGCCCCCGGCATTACTGGGGGGAACAAATACACGAACTTAACATTTTTTTTTTTTGTTAGTTTTTTTTTGGTCCAAAAACCCCAAAATGAAAAAACAAAAAACATGCAAAAGATGCAAATTTGCAGTTGATCTGTAATTCCCCGGGAAACCCCCAGAATTAACCCGTTTTTCAGATTTGGACAAAAAAGGAAGAGACGGGCCCCCTTTTTTATATAAGTCCCCCCGCACTTACATACTCGAGAACAAATCAAAACCCCTTTGGGGGACACTAACCCCCAGGAGGCGGGGGCCCCGAAAAAAAGGGGAAAAAAGGGGTACTACACCTGTCTAAAAGGGGGCAAACCTTTTTTAAAAAAAACAAAACACAAAGAGATACAACAAGCCCTGTAGGCTGCAGTGTCGAAAAGGGGGGCAAAACCTCAACTTTTATTTACTTTATCAATCAATCAATCAATCAACCCGTATTAAAATTAAAGCGCAACAAGAAGCAATTTTTGAAAAGATACAATGGTCAAACCATAACCCAGGGTTTTAAAAGGTTTAATAGGTACTTGTCATTAGTAGTCCCATTTAATATTAAAATTGAAAAATTTTTTCCCAAATTCTATAAATTGAACTAAAAAAAAATCCAAAGTTGAAAATTCCCCAGATATTAGATAAAATTCCCTTTTTTTCCCATTAGGGAAAAAAAACCCCAGAACTAGGGAAAAATTTTTCCCCAGGTTGGCATTACTGGTGTATTACCTACTGAAAATTTTTATGTATAAAACACCTGCCAGAGCCCCGGCCCCCCCCCCCGCCCCGCCGCCGCGCGGTTTTAAAACAAACGGGGAAACGCAAATATTTTTTTTTTAGACTCAAATATGATTTCTCGAGTTCTCGATTTTTTTTCAGCTTGATTTCCCGGGGACAAAGCCCAATGATTTCCCGGGGAAATTTTGGGGGCCAAAATTTCCCCGGGGAAAAAACCCCCAATAATAATCAGTTTTTTTTGGGGTGCGTTTAAGTTTTTTTATAGCTATTAAGAAAAATCCACTAGAATACATATTTTTTAGAATATGGTTCACAGTGGTTACTGCATCTTCAGATCCAGAAGGTATGAAAACACAACCTTTAAAAAATACCTTAACAGACTTTTATTTTACAGTTGAACGAATTAACTATCCTTTGCCTAATGTTTACTTTTATAATAAGTAAAACAATGTTTAGATTAAATTTCACGAAATCCAGTACAATCCTGAATTCTCAGTCAGTCTCTTTAGATAAATAATTAGGAATAAATAAGGGTTTTATTTCCTTTTGTTTTACTTGACGTTGGTAGGAAAAAAGTTTGATTTATTAGTCAAAGGTAAAGGTTCTCTAAAACTTGTCGAGAGGGAAGAGATTTTTTTGCAAAACTAAAATAACTAATATAGTAGCTCTGCCTTGAATCAGAAAAAGTAATAACAGTATTTTTCTACAAACGTCAGTAAACATTTGATTTTTAATGCATGCTGTCAGTGTCTAAAATGTCATTTTATGACACTGGTGTTAAAAGTAATTACTTTTAGCATTTGTGCTAAAAGTGATCTACTTTAGTCAGAGATAAGAAATTACAGAAACAAAATACTTATATCAAAATAAATGATTTATTTAATTAAAAGTACAATTACTGAAAAAACAATTAGAATAAGAAACTTCATGGCCAATATCATTGGTGGTTGTTACACAATTTACTTTGGTAAGATATGTACCCGGGCAGAAAGCAATGTCATCCACCAAAATTTTGGACAAAATTTGATCAGCAATTTTCTTTTTCTCTTGTAGCGAGTCTTCTTTACAACCCTCTGCTACTGTACTGGACTTCCATCCAGGATATCTCTTAATTACAGTAATATTAGCACCAGAGTCCACCAACAAACTAGCTGAGAAATGTCGGAAGCAATGTCCAATGTAAAGATGGGAATCAGGCAAATTTAGAAATTTAGCCATTTGGGCAGGCATTTTGCCAAATGTGTTGATCCAAACTGAAGTTATGGCACATTTATTCTTTAAGCATCTTAAAAAAACACTTAAATGATTATTATTTATTGGACGAAGGGCTATTAAATTGGATGAAATTAGATTTTAAAAATAATAATAATGTCAACTATAAAAAATCTTTAATTTGGACTGGTGTATGTAGAAAAAATAGTGTATGATATACGTGCTAAGAGTGATGAAGTCTTTATTAAAACCTTAAAGAACATTTTCGTCACAAATATTACTAAAATTCTCATGTCTTAAACGCCTTTAAGAAAATTAGGGTCTTTCAATAGAAATGTTTTAAAAAAAGGTGTGTTCTAAAATAAAATACGAAAATTGTAATTTTATTCCGCCCTAACGGAAAGAAACTTTGGCAAAAGTAAGTGCCACGTATTTCAAATAACGTGTTTTAAAAAGAGTTATTGCACTTGTTTTTGGGAAATACGATCAGTAGGTTTAATAAATTATTTCTTCTTTGGCCATTTTCTGGATCTTCTTTGATTTTATTTAATAAATACGTTACGAAAATTTTAAAAAATCACGGTAAAGTCAGTTTTGGAAATCATTAAGATATGCATAATAAACCCTTTACAAAATAATGCAAAAAACTTCCACAATTATCAAGGATTTTAAAAATTAGTTATCTCAGCAACCACCTAACACAACTTCCTCAATTTTTTCGTAGGTAGGTAATTGGGATGCTTATGTGAATTTACATACCAAATCTCATACCTTCATGTGAAACGATAACGAAGTTATAATAGGGGGAAAAATACGCTAAAATATTTCGTGTAATATACACACTGCGCAACTTCGCCCGACGCACTACCTTGGGCCTTGATATTCGCAGAGGCTTTTTGCATTATTTAATAGATCGTTTATTATGACTGTCTTAATGATGGCCAAAACTGACTTTATCGTGATTTTTTTTTAAATTTTTGTACCGTAAGTTTTAAATAAAGGCGAAAAAGATCCAGAAAATGCCGAAAAAATAAATAATTTATTTAAGCTACTGATCGTGTTTCCTAAAAACAAATGCAATATCTCATTTTATAAGGCCGGGCTTTTGGGAAATAAAACACGTTATTTGAAATACGTGCCACTTACTTTTGCCAAAGTTTCTCTTTCCGTTAGGGCGGAATAAACTCACAATTTTCGTATTTTATTTTAGTCTAGGTGCCCGCCGATTATCCGAATACATTTATTTTTATAACATTTCTATTAGAAGACCCTAATTTTCTAAAAGCCTTTTAAGACATGAGAATTTTAGTGATATTTGTAACGAAAATTTTCTTTAAGATTTTGTTAAGAAACTTTTTAATAATTTTTAGTAATAGAACATTGACTTTATATTTAATTAAAGTAAAATTATACTACTTTTTTTAAAGTTTGATCAATTCGTAAAAGATTTAAAAAAGTAAATACAATTAATTTAACTTATCTTGTTAAGACAGAACATGAAGACACTTATGGGAATTATTTAGAGTTTCTGTTTGACCTTCGACTAGTAAAGTCACGCGATAGGAAGCTACTTAGCTTTTTCGGGAAAGGGTGGTTGGGGCGGTGCCTTTTCAATTGATTAAGACTCACAACCAATTAATGGGGTCTTTCTTCTGGGCTAGGCGCTGTAAAAGAAGATTCCTATAAACTAATGTTTTTTTCGTGTTTGTGTTGTACACAAGGTGTTTTTAAATGGCAGAAGATGGATTCGCGCGCAGCAAAAATTCTCAGAACTGAAAGAAAACGGTTATTCGTAATACCAGTAGCATTCCTTGGCTGGATCTCCATTAAGGTGTGCGTTGCATTGATTTAAAATTAATCTATTTTTTTTTTAATTTCTGGAAGGTCTAAACCCGGCATCCAGATTTTTTACCGACGAAGCCCTAGAAAGCTTTGTCTGAAAAGGGGAATGCTGGCGAATTGGACCTGCAGGGACCATAACCAAAAATAAAGAAAGAAAAGAATACCTTAGATCAGGGGTCTCCAAACTACGGCCCGAGGGCCACATCCGGCCCGCGGACAGATTTTGTCCGGCCCGCGGAGAGCTAGCATACTTGAAAACTCCTTTTAGAGAACAAATAATTTTTATAGCAAATTAAATTTAGTTTACTGAAGTATTCTAATTTTATGTTGAATAATTATTAATATGACATCTACATTGATATGGTCATGGGCTAACTCCGCTAACTCATAACATTCTTGTAGGCTTATTGTTATTGTTTTTGTGATAAGTTGGATAAAGAAACACAGAATTGTAATGAGTAAAGACATGTATAATATGCAGAAAATTTAACTTCAGTATATAATAACTAACAAATTATTGAAATTAATCTAACTAACATTTTATACATTTTAAATAATCACATAACTTATAACAAACATAATGACATATGAAATACTAATGAGATTTATGTAATTGATATTTTCCATTGACAATAGTTTGTTGTTGTGGACTAATTTTACTTGTACCAATTATTAAAAGATTTAAGATCTCATCAGTTAATTTGATCTGTAAACATTTTTTGTGTACTTATTTTAGGAGAAGGTTTTCTCACAAAATAAGTAGTACCAAAAACAGAAAACAGACCACGAGCAAATTTATCAAATTATCAAATTGTGTCAGTGGAAGACTCTTATAAAATTCAACAAAGATGAGTTTTGATATTTGTTCTTAATTATATCACTGCATTGTGATCAATCATTTCCATTTGAAGTTCGGGGCTAGGGTTTCAATGTCAGTATCAAAAGGATTCTGAAAAATCTTAATTTGATTCGCAATGGCATCAAAGTCCGAGAAACGAGTATCAAAATTTATCTTCAAAGCACTCAAAGTTTCGATTGCAAAATCGATAGGAAACTCAGTCTCAGTAGTGTGGCTGAATATTTCACATGTTTTAAAATGTGAAAAACATTTACTTCGTAGTTGTGATTGAAACAGTCTCAATTTCTTCCGGAATGATTTGATATTAGTGTATAAATCAGGAAGATGCTGGTTTTCTCCTTGCAATCCCAAATTCAGTTCGTTCACATGTTTTGTCAAATCAACATAGAATGCTAACTTCCACAACCATGCGGTGTTTTGTAATTCAGTAAAGGGCGTGCTTTTCATTTCAAAAAAATTTCGATCATGCTCGAAGTTCAAAAAAGCGCTGAAGGACTTTCCCACAACTAAGCCAGCGTACGGCAGTATGATAAGGTAAGTCAGTTTCTCCAATCTCTTCAATAAATTGTCGGAATTGTCGGTGATTCAGCCCAAAAGATCTGATAAAATTAACAGTTGATATGACTGGTTTCAACACGTCAGACATATTCAAACATTTTCCGCACAAAGACTGTTGAAGAATGATACAATGTAAGACTAATGGTTTTGAACCACCGTCATTTTCTACAGCCTTTGACACAAGAGCGACCACTCCTTTATCTTTCCCAATCATGTTTTTGCCTGCATCAGTTGTAATACATTTCAGTTTTTCCATCGAAGGTTCTTTTGATTAATGGCCATTTCAACTCCTTTAAAAATATCTGTACCAGTAGTTGTGCCATGAATACTATACATATCAAGAAGTTCTTCGTGCACTTCAATAGCTTTTATCTACTCCTCGAATATAAATCAACACCTGAGCAGTATCTGACACATCGTTGACTCATCCAAGGCCAAAGAAAACCACTCAAAATGTCCATTTTTGTGGAACAGTTGAAGGATATATTTTCAGCGATGTTTTCTACCCTTCAAGCCACAGTGTTTGCTGACATACTGACAGTTTTTAATAAATTTACCTTTTCAGGGCCATTTCTTCGGCTACCAATTATGCATTCTTTGATCATTTCTCCATCGGTGAATGGTTTCCACGTTTTGCAATTTCAAGAGCCACACGAAAGCTGGCACAGTTGCAGCCTCTTGTTCAGTTTGAGTTTTGTAAATTGCTGCTTTTCAATCCGCGCTGCATAGCTTCAATTTTCTGTCCGCAAACTTCCTGTATATTTTGAGTAATTTTGAAAATGTTTTGTTTCATAATGACGTTTAATGTTATATTCTTTGAGAACGGCTATGCTTTCACAAATCAAACATAGCGCCTTGTTACTGGACTCAATTACGAAATACTGAATGTTCCACTGATCTTTGAATTTTCTGCATTCACTATCAATTTTTCGCTTCTTTTTCCATACTACTAATTCACACAAAAAAGCAACAATTCAAATCAAAATACTGTTATAAAGATGTCTTAAACTTAAACACGCACAAACACGTTTTAAGGAGGTATGCAATATTTTATTTAACAACAGTGTCATAGGAACTGACTTGTGGTTGCGCCACTAGCCTTCCTATATATTCCAATTACTGCCATCTAGAAGTGAGTGGAAGACACAGAACTTTCTCGAACCAACGAGATTATTCTGTACGTGCTATTAGCGCCATCTGTTAGCGATAGAAGGTACTCCTATTTCCGCTTGTGTCCGCAGATGTCTGTCACGTTACTCCTCATGGCTCGTACTCTACGACTAATCTAGAAATTACAGATAATGACAGGAAAATTAATAATATGCAGTGTTGCCGTTTTGCGGACTTTAGTCCGATTTGCAGCCTTTTTTAAACGTTGTGTACTTTTTCGGACTTTTTTTTCATCAGTGGACTATTTCACTTCTTACCACCGGCAACAATGATAATATGGTTTTGGCCCTCGGAACTTACTGGAGTAATCAGTATGGCCCTAAGGCTGGAAAGTTTGGAGACCCCTGCCTTAGATTAACATTTTCTTTAAATTGGGTTGGTTGTTTGGTAATTTAAATAAATTAAAAACTAACCGTTAATCACATAAAAATAGTTATAATAACACTAAACAATCTATAAAATCACTAACACTAAATGGGTTATTACCATTACTAAAGTTGAAACAGTACTTGACTTAAGAATTAAGTTAAAGACAATATTTAGGGCTATTTTTATCTTAAAAATAGACGGGTTTCGTTCTAAAACAATATTCAAGATTTAAAAATATACAATGTTAATTCTATTTAAAGTAGTAATGACCACTCTCAACATTTAACAGCTTTTGCTATGAAACATTAAACTGTATAATTTTTCCTTTGTCTAGAGTGACACAGCATTATTAATTTGAGCCAAAAAAGTCTGTCATTGATGTTCCTTATTCAAAGTAGAGCTTCTTTATAAGTTTTGTTTTTAATTCGGCAAAAAAGTCTTTTTCACTTGCCTTCCCACAAGCTTTAGGAAACCTCTACCGTTAACTAGCAAAAGTTTCCACATTTTTGCTAGTTAATAAAACTTTTTTCTACCAACGTTGGGTAGGACAAAAGAAAATTAAATTCTTGATTTTTGGGACACCTAGCCTGTAGAACTGCTGCTTAAAAGTTCTTTCTTTTTCTTCTCTAAACCTTTAACTCTCAAGTCTTTTGCCAATAAACTCTTACGTTTCAGCAGACATTCACACTATAGAGCGTGTCCAAGATAAGTAGGGCCAATATGGGTATCTTAAAAATGCTAAGAGGTACAAAGTCGTTAAACGGGAGAAAAGTTGCGGTTTTATGTGACTAACTATACGCTCTATTTCGAGTATTTCCGAAGAAATCCGAGAAAAACCGAAAATTTCACGTTCAACGTTTTGTTACTTGGGTCCTAACGTTGATTTTATTTTTTCTTCTGGGTGTCATACCGAATTTTTACGTTAATAAATTGCAGTCCTTACTGTGATTTTAACACACTATAATATGTTATACTCTAAAAGCTTTTGTAACCTTATTTAGTTCCAAAAAATTAATTTCTTCTTAGTTTGCCTTGCTTTTGGCGATATTATTATTTTTAAAATAAACAGGGTTAATTATTTTAGAAATAAATAAGACAAGGAGCACTATTTACCTATGTAAAAATCCAATATGGCGCCCCTTAGAAAAAATAAAGATGATGATAGTGGCCGAGTGTCGAAACGTCGGATGTGAAATCTGAAATATGTCATTTATTTTGAAATCCATTTTAGAATAAAGCTAGAAAAAAATTAAATTTCTTATCTGCCAAAAACCTTTATTATTACCTGGGCTTTAATTTTAAAAAAATATGTTCTTTTATCTTAGCAGCTTTTTAAACTGTATAAATCATAAATGGTTAGTTAAGTACTATTTAAACATACAAGTTTAGGTTATTTGCTTAAGATATTCCGGGCATTGTTTACCCAAAAATATAATTGTATAGTTTAGGTCTCTATAATAGTTTTTAAGAGCTTCAAGGTTATTGTCCTCCTCTAAAGCAGTTATTTTTCTCTTAAAATATTTTCCTGACTATTAGTGGCAAATAAAATGTTTTGCCCGTTCCACCAACATAATGTGTTTATCTTCTTTAACTTTTCTTATGATGGCTGAAATCAAATATCCTTTATAGTGGCTATTTTGTCCTAAATTGACCAACATAAGATATAAATCAAGACTTCGTAACGTTTTAGACAGACAGCTTTTTGCGAAAGGAAGGCATGAGAAAATCATAAATTTACTGAACTCTGGGTTTTTTTTAGTTAAGATTCAGCTAAACTTAACGCAAAAAGCATTTTGAGTTGCTAAATAACAATGGCTAAATTACAAATAAATAGGTTTTTATACAAGGTATTTTAAATTCACACTTAAATTTTTAATTTTGCTTTTTGGTTATTAATCCATATTAACCGCTAAGAGTCATCTGTCACCTTTGACGAACATCTGTTAACAGGAAAGGGGCAACCTACTTAAACCTAATTTTTTAAATTAAAATGTAACTTTTGTTAAAATTTCAAGACCGATGCTATTCCGGTCTTAATTACCTTTAGATTAGATTATATTATTTGAGCGGAGATGGCAAAAATGACCTCCACTACTGCAACCTTACCAGATTTATTGTGGTTTCTCCTATCGTTCTTTAGAGTACCTTGTCCAGGCCCGTCTTCTTAACTATACTCCAGAGTCTTAACACTGGTCACTTCATAAATCTTGCCGGTTTTGGCTTTTCCTCACCTAAGCCTATATAGTGCTTCACAGTGGCACAACACATGTACGGCTGTTTCTTCAGCCTCCTGGCAGGACCTACACAGGCTATCCTCCACCAGGCCTATTCTTTCCAGGTGCTTGTTGAGTTTGCAATGTCCTGTAAGTTGACCTACCGTTATTCTTACGACTTAACGACTGTGGCTCAGTAGGTCCGAGGTAAACTTGGCCGAGCAGGTCTTAATGAACTGCTTAGCCTGTCGTTGTCCTGGTGTTTGTAACCACCAGCTTTAAAACTCTCTGTTTACCCAGCTCTTAATAAATGCTTTAAGGAGGCCTGCCGAGATTCCACAGAATGGCTCAGGGCCTATCATTTCCATGGCTGATCCTCTTTTGGCTAGGTCGTCGGCCTCTTCGTTACCTGGGTAGCCCTCGTGGCCTTGTACCCAGGCTACCATAAGTTTGTTTGCCAAGCCGACTTTATTCACCCACTAGTTTGGAATTAACTTTTGGAGAACCGATGGCCTTCAGGGCCTTTTAATGTAATTTGTTTGGCATGTATAAGAGCCGTTTGTTTAGATCTCTTCCCTGACAAGTCTGTTTGCTATTTAAAATTAATTAACACTTTTTGCGCATACCTATTCCTAAAATAAACCTCCAAGAAAAGCGCTTATGTAAAAAAACGCGTAAAATAATGTACACTATTTCTGGATAACAAACCTCATCTAAATTTTCAGATAATTTACTTAAAATGTCACAAGCTTCCTAACATAAAAATACTCATCTATTGTTCCTTTAAAATCTTTTTTTTGTTCTGCTTGTTGGCAAGAAAAATTACTTTTCTTTAGGATGTCATAAATCTGGATTTATTTTCTTTTACGGTTGGTCCTGGTCAAGATTAATTCTAGGAAATAAATCCGATTAATTATAGTTAGTATGAAAAATAGGATTTCTAAGGAAAAATTGACAAAGAAACCAGGAAACATATTGTATTATCAGTGGCGGCTTTTAAAGAGCTCTATCGTAGCTGTTACCAAAGTTAGAAATAAAAGTCTCTGATATTATATATTAACATATAATCAATTTATCTTAGTTATAATTAATAAAATAAAATCCTAATGGCATATATTGGATAATCGCACCAATTATAATAAGTCCATAAACCTTTATTCCATAGATAACATACCCCTTCGAGGTCGTGTAGATAGGTATGACAAACTCCAGAAATTTTAGAGGAATCAACCCCTCTACCCACAAATTACACAGCCCCACAAAAAAAAATGTTTGGACTTTGTATTTTTTGACGCTGAATCCGACCCCGAGCTCAGAAATGGCCCTTCACGTCTGGAATTGGCCCTAGGGGCCAAAAATGACCTCTATAGGACCTGAAAAATGAATTCCGGGATAAGGCGAGGTCGAAGAATGCATTTGTTCAAAAGCAAATTCCCCGCTATATTGTGACTCTTAAATCTGAAATTTGCCGTTTTGGGACCGGAAAAATGACCCCTTAGGGGCCGGAAAAGGTGTTTCGAACGCCGCAATCGCAACAGTGGTATTTTTGTGTACTTTTAAATTCTGAAAGTCAGACTGTGCTCAAAAAGCTTATGGCCAACTTAATTTCATTTGGAACGGGAAAATAACCCCTTAGGGGCCGGAAAATCGTGTTTCGGACGCCGCAATCGCAACAGTGGTATTTTTATAAACTCAGACTGTGCTCAACAACTTTATGGCCAACTTATTTTTTTGGACCGAAAAAATGTCCCTTAGGGATCGGAAAATTTTGTTTCGGACGCCGCAATCGCAACAGTGGTTTTTTTATAATTTTAAAATTTGGGACCGAAAAAATGTCCCTTGGGTGGGAAAAAAATTTGTTAAATTCTCATGAAAAAATACCCCCGACGGGGTTGAAAACTTTATTCTCTGCAAGTAGGTTTGAGGTCGAAAAGGTTCTATCACGCTCGGCCACGCCTTAATTTAAGAATTATGCCAACTTCAAAGGTTAACAAATCAAAAGTTAATTTTACAATTGCAGTAGGTACTACGAGACCGGATACCTTGACGAGCAAAAATTCATTATTTTACAATAGGGTTTAAAGCTAGCATTTGGTTTGTCTAATGCTAAAGCTTTATTTAATATATTTTTGTTACTACGAGTACCATCTAACCCAAATTCGACAAAATTTATGCTTTGCGTATTTTTTTTATTATAATGAAAATGTATATTTTTTATAACTTATTTGTATAGCAAGTTTATTGTAACGCTGGAAATATTACTTCTTATATCCAAACATGCATAATAATCATTTATCTATACATATGATAATTTTTACCTTCCCGGATCCACTATGAACTTTCTCCCATGAACTCCATGATAGATGGCCGCTATTGACCATGCCACGCCTATACCCAAAAACACGTTGACAGCATTACTGCCTGTGACGTTACCTACGCTGGCGTCTGCGTGTTTGTCGTGGATTGCCGCGACCTTACTTGCAAAGGTATCTGAAACAAAATGGAGTAATTTAAATGAATCTTATATAAGGTTTGGTAAATCTTTCAGTAACAACAAAAATCGTTTATTTGTATGAGAAATTTGTAATTTAAATTAAAAAAAAGAAAAAATAAACAATAAATAGCTTAAATGACAAAACACAAAAAACATGTTAAATTCTAGCGTTATGTTACTTTACTTGCGACAGTAGTAGACAAAAGTATCGCCTTATAGTCAGTAAAGCCCGGCCGTCCACAAGTCAAATTAAGATTGGGATGAACATCTTTTCTCCTCGTCTTTTTTATGCCATCTGCGCCGAACTCCCCATCTCTCTCTAACAAAAATGTATTGTTGAACGGGCCGTGATTCCCTTGACTAGTACCAGTACGGATTATTATATTTTTCCTATTTTAGTTTATTTCGTAATACAGTATTTTGAATGGACCACAAATTTAGCGCTGTTCGAAATAAGATCGAATACGCTTTACCAAAAGTTAGGGGTTCTTAATGCTTGAAAATATTATTTTTGTAGGAGACTGTACACTAGGGTGGAGCGAAAAATACAAAAAAATTTTTTTTGGAAATTGAAAATGGGCTAGTATTAAATAATTCCTACACATGTATGTTGTGTAACGTTTAAAATTTTATTGCTTTTGGACTTTATCTTCAGGTGCAACAACGCATGTAAATATTGAGATATTTAAAAAACGAGTATATTTTTGGTATTTTGTACGGACTTTCGCTAATTTATTATACAACTTAAAAAAGTTTGATAATAAACCACCCAGAACTGACCACAAGGAGGTAACCGTACCTGGAGCTCCACTCACCCTCCACATCCAATGATATTTAATTAAATTTTTTTTAGTATTGAATTTACACATTTCAGACCTTGATTTCAGTTTTGTCATTATAAAGCCATTCCTAGCTTCTGTTCCTGCAACTGCTAATGATGCTTTTGTGACTAGCTTAACCTTTCTCTTCAAAGTCTGTGTGTGGCATGAAAATTTTACTAGATCCATTTTGGGAACTGACTTTATAAGCTCGAGTAGTTCTAACTTTGAAATTGACTCGACAATTGGAGGTTCAGTAATGTTGCATGTTTCCCAGTTAATAAGTTCCTCGTAAATGTTTGCACCAAAGTTTAGCTTTGGTACCGTAAATTCTCTTACAGTAGCACTGGTAGCAGAAAGTCTGGTGTTTTTGCATTCTAATATACGCCGTAGGCTTAGTTCTCGAATATGTGTCCTTTCGTCATTTAACATGCCAAGTAAAATGTTCTGTGGATGAGCAAAAAACGAGTTTCTTTCTAGAACTGGGTCAATAATTTTTAAAATATTTTGAGGCAGATATTTATTTTGATCGTTTTATCATTTCCAACAAATGCTTCGGTCCATCTAAGCAAGAAGATTTTACCTTTATATTGAACCAGGTAGGTGCATATAATTTCAAAACCAAAGTCGCCAAGATGGTTAGATTTCTGGAAGGCATTACCATAGCCACATATAACTTAGTATTCTATTAGAACATCTGAGCTATTACGCCATTTTTAGGTCCGGTGATTACCACAGTACCGTCACAGCCTATAGCAACTAAACGACACGTATTGATTCTTTCATCAACAAACTTTAATAAACATTTTTTTGTATCTTTTGCAGATCCAGTAGCAGAAATAACATGACCTAAATATTCGGATCAAGGTTCTTTCACTACAGCAATACGTTCTTCTACAGCTACCTTTCTATGCAGTTTTGAACCCAAGGAAATGTATTGAACGGTTTTATCCTTTTGTTCATCGACGTAAATACCTTGCAGGTTAAGTTTTTCTCGTCTAAAGTTTTTCACTAATAACAACTTTTTTTCTTCTGTTCTCTTCTAATTTTGCTGCCATCAATTTCTTTGGATCTGTCATTCTAACTTACTATCCCCAAGTCATGAAAGATTGCACTAGCTATCATTGCTGCCGATCGATCTGAGACGCCAGTTTGATCAAACACTGCAGACAATTTATCCAAATTGATTCTCATATGAGATGTGCTAGGTTGATCTTGATCTAACTGAGCTGAGGAATAATTTGATTTTAATACAAACTCTGGATCGCCGTTATCAGAATCACCGCTTCCACTCTCACTTGAATTTAGACTTTGAAGCTTAGTTTGCACCATCTTGGTGGGGAGCTGTGGTTGACCACTTGAAGAACTACTTCCAACTCCACGTTTTTCGCTTTTTAATTTTCTTTCCATTTTTGTCTTTATTAATTTTGTTGCTACTTAGTCCAGTCCTCCAATTACCTTTTGTCGCAAATGTCTTTGGTCGTTTCGGAGCTCTCGTTCATTTACAGGGACCTTTGCAGGTACAAGAACTAAAACCGTTACACTTACAGTAACAGAGATCAAAAAGTTTATTCCTAGCCTCCTTTAATTTAAATTATTTGATTTTGAATTTTTTCGAGGTAGGATACTTTTAATATATGCGAATATAAATAACAAAAAGTGTGCGTAGAGAAGCGGCCATGCCAAATGTGGTTGTTACTAAATAGTATTCATATTTAGGATAAGGTTTTTAAAGAAATATATTTAATTATTATATTAAGAAAAATATTTTGTTTAATTTACATTTTTTTAAATACTCGCATTTTTCTTAAATTTTAAGTTTAATGTGGCACCTGAAGCTACTTTTGAAAAAAATTAAAATTTTTGGAAATAAACCTTCCCATTAATACGCAACTTTTGGAAACTAGCCGCAAGTAAAAATCAAAATTTTATTTTTTCGCTCCAGCCTACTGTATACAACACATGTAAACTTTCAAAAATCAATATTTCTTTAACAAAACGATCCAAAATTTCAGATTTTTTAAAAAAATTTCTAATACTCTGATTTATGTTGCATTAATAAAAAAAAAACACATCGTCAGATATCGACAATGTTAATTATGCACAATTTGATTGTTAATATCTTTGTTCATAGACAATAAAAAAATTTGTTTTTTTCAATTAAATAAAAGACACTTTTAATAATCCTATTTTTTAATTTTATTTAATTCTAAGTATAAAAATAAAATCCTACCAAAAACACTCATATTAAATAAGGGCCAAGTGCCTGTCCAAAGATCTTGGCTTTTGAACAATCGAAGAAGACGAACCCAGAATCGTTCTGGATTTTTTGGGGCGCCGAATCCGAATTTCCCGAGGCGAAAGTTAAACATCAATGAATGTGTCGAATTATAAGATAAATTTCGTTTAGTTTTTTGCGATCGTGTCTGGAAACCCCTCGGAGACGATGTTCAGGCCCAGGTTCCGGTGCACCAGGTGTTCAGGGCGTCGGTTTAAACATGGAATTTGGATTTAGCGCACCAAAAAACGCCCCACCAAAAAATTTCGGTTGTTTTATCAATCTTGTCAGAAAAACTCTCGGAGATGACGTCGACGTCAGGTTCCGGCGCACCAGGTATCCAGGGGGTATTTGCCGATGCCATATTTGAATTCAGCGACCTAAAAAACCCCGGGCGTCAAGTTTCTCTCCTTTCCCGCGTGAACTTTGGGAGAGTCCCACGAAGATGACGTTCATCAGCGTTTCTGAGCCCCAGGTCCGCTGTGGGCCCATTTAAACATCATAATCGTAATCAGCGACCTCGAAAGCCCCAGGGAACCCGATTTATGCTCGTTGTGACTCTTATTTACAAAGTTATTAAACCCTTTCCCAAAAACCGTCTTGAAAAAATACATTTTCTAAATGCATTTTTGGCTGCAGCAATGCAATTTGCGGTTTGGTACATATTTTACAAAACAATTTTGAAAACGAAAACAAAAATCCGCATTTCCCATCCGTCTTAGTATAAAAAACCCAATTCTTTGGAATTAAAATTAAATTCATTTTTCCAAATTTGTTTTCTTTTAAAAAACCTTTTTCAAAACAAAATTCAAAAAAAGGGGGGCAAAAACCAAAATTTTTTTTAAATAAAAAATTTAAAAAAAGCACCTTGGATTAAACCCACAAAAATTTAACATTTTTACCTTTCCGGAATAAAATTTTTCAATGTTTAAGTTTGAAAAATACATTTTTTAAATGTGACTT
>JAHBCN010015541.1:0-20909 GCA_019359885.1 Listronotus oregonensis
ATAATCTTACTTAAACCAAAAGTGAGATCAACCCAATAATGTAATCTTTCAGAAACATCCCCCTTTCCCCAAAATTTCTTATGTCTTTCCACAAAATCTTCAAAACCCCCACAGAGGAATTTTAAAGGTTTCCAAGTCGTCATGGATCTCCTGAACACAGAGGATCTAAAAAACCAAAAACACCTAGACTAGTATTTATTATCGGATGGTCCAAATTAGGTTTTTTTTCCCTAACTCAGGGGTTTCCTAATTTTTTGACCATGGTTGCTTTTGTCAAAAGGAAAAATTTTTTGGGGCCCGTGAAAAAATTTTTTAATCAAAAAAAAGCTAGAAAAACATTTTAAGAAAGAAACGCAATGAGTCGTAATTATATTTATTTTAAATAGTATTAAAAAAAAAAAAACATACAAAATCAAAAGTGAACAAAAAATAATGAGATATATGAGCCTGTCTGGATTCACTTGAGACGGCTATGTCGGGTGTTATATTCGACAGCTGAAATCGAAAATCTGGTTCGGCTTTAGGACGTGATCGGTATTTAGTCTTGATCGCTACATAAAAAAAAAATTAAAACTTACACAAATTGTTGGGAAAATGGAAAAAAATTTTTTTTTGCTTTATTTAAAAATTTTTAAAATTTCCCCCCCTTTTTGCTGCCCCCATCATAATTGTTTTTCCCTTAAAATTTTTTTTAACTGCAGAATCCGACGTTAAATCAAGGTATTCGAATTGCTCAGATGTCAATGATGATGGATTCTCGGGCAAATAAAAGAATGAATTTACAATCCAACGGTTTTCTTCCATTTTTTCATGATATTACTTTGGAATATATTCATGAGAAATTTTATGTAAATTCGACAGGTGAGCACATTTTTACCATGTTGTTTTTAAGTTTAGGGCTTTTCTTATGACGGTTTATGTTATTCTTGACCTGTTCACAGTATAATTGCTCAAAAATCAAATCTACTACTGGATGTTGATATTATTTCTACCACAGATAGTTTAGGTAGGGTATTTGAATGTTTTAAAGTTTTTTTAAAAGGGTTTAAAAAAATTTTCCAACGACCCTTTTTTTCAATTTTTTTAAAGGGGGATTTTGAGACCTGAAAAGAACACTTTATACAAAATTAATTATTAATTTTTAAAAATTTTAGATCAAACAATAATAATTGATATATTTTTTTTTTAAAACACTTGCCAATGACTATATCTTAATTTTCAAATTAACATAGTTTATGTAACACTGTCCAGCCCGTTAAAAATAACTTCAGATTTTGGCCCTTTCCGACTGGGCAAAAAAAAATTCCATAAATTTTAATGTTTTCCCCCCTTAAAACCCCCGATAAATCAATGTGCAGTTAGGCCCCCTTTTTACTTTTATGAGAGCCGGAATCCCTTTTTTTAAAGCATCGGGCACGCGGCCCCTTGATATCCGCCTGTACCATCCCCAACCGTTGGCGTGGGGGTCTCATCAATTCCCCTTTTTCGTTGTGGTTTGTGCCCTTTGCGCGTATTAGTTTCGGTTTTTTTTCCCTTGTGTGATTATATTTTGTGGTTGCAGGATTTTTTGGGGTTGATAAAAAAATTTTATTTTAGTGATTAGTGTTTATTTAATTGTGACTATATTTTGTGTTTATTGTTTGTTATAATATCGTAACAAATGACTGGAGGTTGTATGGTTTTGTCTTGCAAATCCAAGGGTAACATACCCGGCATTTTTACTTTGAGTAAGTATTTCTTATATTTAAATTAGGTGTTTCTCATGAAGGGTCGTAACGTTAGAGTAACCGAATAAATAATAATACCTATATCAATTATGAATAATGAAAATAAAATATTCTAGGAAATAGCAGTGGGAAAGTAAGGCAATGTAACTATCTTTTAGATGATTACCACAATGTTTTTGGCTGTGTGTTTCTGTGGATTATAAAAAAGAAATAAGGGTTTACATTTAGGTACTTTATTTCATTCAACGAATTTAGTTTAAAAATTTATTTTAAAAAATCGTGTTTATTTATTTACAAAGATTTTGGTAAAAATACAAAACTCCCGAAAATATCAACCATTTAAATAGAGGGCTGTAAAGTATTCTTTCCATATTATATCAGATG
Organism: Listronotus oregonensis; assembly: GCA_019359885.1. Lineage (NCBI taxonomy): Eukaryota > Metazoa > Arthropoda > Insecta > Coleoptera > Curculionidae > Listronotus > Listronotus oregonensis. The sequence continues at coordinate 2,112 of JAHBCN010015541.1, forward strand.
ATATAAAATCAATATACACAATAATTTTAAATATTCTGGTGATATCGTTGAATAACCAACAATTTTGTGCAAAAAAACTGATGAATGTTTAAATTTGACATATGGTGATGTTAACTTTATAGATAGTAACAAAGAATTATGGAAGTCTGGCCCTGACCCACCTCATTGCGCAAACTCCGGTACCAGGCCGATTCCCGCTGCCCTGCACGGCTGGACAATTTTGATACAGTATTGGGCTTCCATACACCTTCTGCTTCCTTGGTCGCGTCGCGTTGATTGCAATGGTTATTTACGCGCAGTGTTGCCAATGTGGGGATATATTATAGCGCGTTTAGGATGCAGTGTGGCAAACAACGACCAGTAAATTAGGTTATGCGTTTATCTCGTTTGCTTCGCGATGCACTTGGTGTACTCAGTGCACCGCGGTGCACAGTTTGGGAACGACTGCTCTAAATTATATCGATAACTGCCGTACCCACAGATGTCACAAAAGAACTAAAATACGATTTTGGCAAACCTGAAAAATTTAGATTGGCGAGGCTGCACAAATATACAAAATATCACGCAAGACCGCCAAAAATTATTACTTTTAGCAAAATTATAAACTGGCAATAAGATAAAAACACATTACATCGCCAATTTTAAAACTAAATCGACTAAATGAACTAAATGACGTAGTGCTGCCACAAGTAGTAGTTATTTCCAAAAATAACTATGCGATTGGTATCGCATGTGTATACCACTTTTATTATTTAGGCGGCGCTTATGAGAGTCAGTATTCTAATTTTTTTTAGATGCACATGGCCATACCTGTGAAAAATTCAGGAATACACTCATCAGTGTCCACTCACCATCCTCTGAATGGAACTGGGATATTCAGCAGGAACCTGCCGTCTGAGACTCCGGACGTTTTTTACATAATACTGATTTGGGGGTTCGGCGTGCCATGTAGACATAGTAAGTTATTGAGGATAAAACGTCCGAAACATGATGGGGAACCTAAAAGGAATAAACTCTAATTTAATGGGTTGTTTAATGGCACTATCAGGGTCCATAGTTATTATTATTATTATTACCATATAATCCTGACTTATCAAGTAACATCCGAAGAAAAGGAAATAAAGTTTAATATTCGTACTATCTTTAAAACTAGAAACACTATGAAACCTCAAGTAACAAAAATCCATACAATATAAACAAAAAACGCAAAAAAATTATTTAAAAATCCTTTTGTAAATGTAAAATTTTTATATAGGTGAAACTTCCAGACCATATAAATAATAAATGAAATTAAAATTGCTAAATTCTTTTTTCTTTTCGCGTGTACCCAACAAGGACTCTGATAAATTCCTTAAGGCCCAACCCAACCCATAAAAAAATCGTAAAATATATTACAACTTTAGACAGTAAAGATATGACGTATTGCAAACTTTATTCACTTCGTTTTCAAGAAAAACCTGTGATGAAATGATACTTTTTTTGGTTTTGGATATGGAAACCTAAAAATAATTCATAAAGGGTATAATTTAATATAAAATATATATGACGAAGAAACACAGGAAAAATATTAACGCCATTTGTAAAATTTGGTCTTGTTATGTTGAAAACAACATTTTGGACCAAGGGTTTGTTTAGCTTATACCTGTGCCTGTATAAAATATAAATTTAACCCAAAATGTTTCTTACTTGAGTTTGAGAATGATCATATGTTAAATCCAACTGTCTATCTCCCTTGTTTAACCTATATTTCGATTTCTTTAAATCTCTCCAATTTTTTCCACATCTAGAGGCAAAATCTGTCACCCAAGGGAAAACGTAATGACAGTTCGGATCTCCTAATTTTCTACCTACAATAGAAACAATTTAAAGTTGTTATATAGTTTTGTGGCGCATGTTTTTGTTGGGATTACTCGCCTTTTCCAGGGGTATAGCGAACTGAGCCTGCTCAATCCTATTTTCAAATCGCCTGAAACAGAAAAAAGAAAAACCCAACAAAAAACCAAAACATTCAAAACACTAATCTACCTTTCGGTGGAAAGTCGGCCACCGTTCTCAAGATGAAATTAAAAGAAAAACAAAATGGAAATTAAAACTAAATTTTTAAGAAATTTTGGTTTAGAAATTTAGGAAATTCTGAAAGCTTTTTTAATATTTATGACGTTTTCCATAAAAATAAATAAATTTTCTTTTAATTTCATCTTGACAACGGAGGCCGACTTGCCATTGAAACGTAGATAAGTGTTTTGTTTTTTTTTTTTTTTCGGGAGATTTTTCTTTTTTCTGTTTAAGGCGATCTGCCATTTCATAGGGGGTCAATAGGAATGCGAGGCTTAGTTCGTCCTCTAGAAAATGGGACCAGGACGGAAGTGGTCCCATTTTGTAGAAATTTCAAGGCGAGTAATCCCAACAAAAACATACTAAAATAAACAATTTAATTAAATAAGGATCTATTTTTTTATTCCTTGAAACAAAAAAGTTTGCAATAAATTCAAAACCAAACTGCACCTCCGCTTAAATAGTGTCATAACTTAGGCGTGTGAGAGAAAGAAAAATAGCAGTATGACCTTCCTCTCTCGCTCCACGTGCCTGATTGGCGAAAAGGGACATATAACCCGCTCTGAGTGCTGATATGTGGCAGGGTACATATATCTTTGGTTATGACACAATTTGATCAAAGGTGCGATATATTTGTTTTTCTAAATAACAAATAATACCTATGCTTTGTTTCCCACCAAGTTTAATATTGCATATAATTACCTGAAAATTTATTTAAAGCAGAAATGTAAGTAAAATTCGATATTTTTCCTTCAATCCACAATTTACACAGTTCCTTTAAAGATTCATTTGTTATGTGAGTTTTGTCGTACGTCTTTAAACCACAGTATTCACATTTTAAGTTGTACTATCAAACTTATGTCCAGATTTTCTAAAATGTGAAATGAGTAGTTTTTTTATTATAACAATAACAATAAAGTTTATATTTTAACTTTTTACAGTATATGTTGCATAATATTTAAAACATTCAAATAAACTTAATAAATCCACGATAACTAACTTGAAGTAGGGAAGTAAATATTAAAATTACAATAAACTAATGAAAACTTGGATAGGGGTAAAAACAAGGAAGTGGTGAAAGCCCAATGCTATGGCCCATTCGATCAAAAAATGTCCAGCCCAGTATGAAAATAACTGTCAGAGTTGGCCCTGCCGATTCTGCGCAATAACAAAATTCCACGAAATAATTTAATGTGTTCCCTACTTACACACTGATAAATCAGTGTCTAGTTAGGCAACACATTATACTTTTATGAGAGCCGTAGTACCGTTTTGGTCTTAGGTTGTCTAAGGTTTTTGGTGCAAGGGCACGCGAGACGCCTATGAAACTATATCCGCGCTGTATCGTCAACCGTCGTCGTCTAATCATTCGTCATTTTCGTTGTGGTTTGCGCCGTATTAGTTTCGATTGTTTTGCTTTGTGTGAGTACCTATATTTTGCGGTTGCAGAAGTTTTTTGGATTGATAAAAACCTTCTTATTTTAGTAATTAGTGTTTATTAAATTGTGACTATAATTTTGTGTTTATTGTTTGTTACTTATAATATGGTAACAAAATATTTAGATGCTGTATGGTTTTGTCTTGCAAATGGAAGGGTAACATACCTGGCATTTTTTATTTTATGTAAGTATTTCTTATATTTAAATTAGGTGCTTCTTATGAGACGTAACGTTAGGTAACCGAAAAATAATAATATATCAATTATGAATAATAGAATAATGAAAGCAGTGAGAAAAGTAAGGCAATCTTAACTATCTTTTAGATGATTTCCACAATGTTTGTGTATTTCTGTGGGTTATTGAAAAGAAATAAGGTTTACATTTAGGTACTTTTATTTCATTTAATAATTTAGTACATTCTTTTAAAGGATCAAAATAATTAATTACTGGACAGATCAGGCAAATTTTAATATATACAGGTCCCTCTAATTAAATGAAAGGAAGTACAATTTTATGTTAAAGTTCCTTTTTGCTTTTTCTGTATTTGTTTAAAAAGAAATTAGATTTTTGGTTTCTTAAACTTACATTATCAACTTTTTAAGCTCGACATACTGTAGACACATAATATTTAACGGATACTGTTACAATGGATATAGGTACCAAAGGTTACTAAACATTTTTAACCACTGTTATTCTGTCTCATGAATGTTTGTTATTAGTGAAAAGTATATGCCTAAAAAGCAGTTATAAAAATTTTCACTTTTTAATGTACAACCAGAATCTAAGGATTAGATTAAATTCATTTACACTACCTTGCCCTTCTTTTATCACAAAATTGGTGATAAGTACATGAAACTATCATACAATGTTTGAAATTAAAAAATCGTGTTTTTATTTATTTACGATTTTTGGTAAAAATACAAAACTCACAAAAATATCGACCATTTAAATAGAAGGCTTCTTTCCATATATCAGATGATATAAAATCCAATATTACACAATAATTTTAAATATTCTATGGTAGTATCGTTTAATAACCAACAATTTTGTGCCAAAAATTAAAAAAAAAACAGTGGATGCTTGAATTTGACATTTGATGATGTCAACTTTATAGATAGTAACAAAGAATTATGGAAGTCCGGCTCTGACCTACTATTCATTGCGCAAACTCCGCGAGGCCAATCCCCCTATTCTCGCTGCCCTGCACGCCTGGACAATTTTGTTCCACAGTATTGGGCTTCCATACACCTTTAAACTTCCTTGGGTAAAAATGACCTAAACGAGGTGGTTATCGCAAAGACAGAATCGTATTTTGAAGAATTTGACAAATCCATTTTTTGGAGGATTTAAATATGTGGCTGAGACCTTAGGCGCTCAAGAACTTAATGCATGAAACTAAATCGTCATATTTTAGGTTTTCGTCTCTTTCAGCAACGTCATCCACTATCTTTAAAGACGTATATCAAAAGGAGGACATACGATAGGTAAGGAGGACAGTGTCCTCGTTTTGAATACCTTTTGCAACCATAGCCTAAGGAAGCTAAGCCTCATAGCTAAGGAGTATGTAACTAACGCACAAGATAGTCCAAGCACAAATATAAAGACCATTAAAAAGAAAGTTCAGAGGTGGAGGCCAACTACTTAAATATTACCAACTTACCTGCAGTCTTTCACCACCGAATGTTTTATTTCTATCCGGCTTAAATCTTGAACATAAATATTTGAACTAATTTGAGGAAAAACGTACACCCATAAGTCTTCAGTCAAATAAATATCATTTAAAGTAATATCACCTAATGTCAAACTTCTGTCATGTAACGACTTTAACAGTTGTATCAGTTGGTATATAATAAATAGAGGTCTGGAATAACACTTATCTAGAAAGAAGAGAAAATATTTTACAATTAGTTAAATACTATCGGGGTTACTAATTACTGTTTTGGACTGCGCCATACTCATATTCGTTGGGACAATTTAAATTGATTTTTGATAGCAAATATGATGAGCATTACTTATATTTTGAGCCTTTCCCAAATTGAATGTTATCAGGTGCAATCTGACGTTTCCACTAGAAAGCCTGACATTTGTAACCATAACCTACTTCATACCGTTTTGTTATTTGCGCGCCATTTGTGTTGTTTACATCATTTAAAAATCACGTCTCGGCAAAAAAATGAAATTAAGTCAAGAAAACGGGTTATCGGCCTTTTTACTTTTGAAATCTCACCCAGCTAGGCTTGTTGAGAATAAAAAGACGTTTTTTTTTTTTTATAGATGCTTCAAAAAGAATTGAATCATGACGATTTTTTGTTTTTTTTTAATATTTCAGACGCATTAAATTTTTTTTTTAGTTTTGCTTGCTCCAAACTAAAGGTCTTCAAAGCGCGGATGAAGCAATTTTTTAAAACATTTTTGGTGGAAATTCAATTTTTTTAGGCGTTATTGATGTTTAATATTTTTTTACCAAAGCCTATTGACTCACGTTATGATGAAAAAAAGAAAATATTATATATATATATATATATATATATATATATATATATATATATATATATATATATATATATATATATATATATATATATATGTGATGTGTCTTTAGTAGATCTAGCTTTATGAGTTTTTTCATAATTTTTAAAAGGGTGATAGGGGGTCAAAAAATTTAAAATCCATTTTTTTTTGCTATTTCTCGATATTTTTTTAAAAAACTTCTAATTTTATTATTATTTTTTATTTTTCCAAAGAATAGAAGTTTTAAATAACTTTTGGATTGAAAAGTAAACAAGTAAAATAATTTAAAAAATATTTGAATATTACTAAAAAGTAAAGGCAAAGGACCCCGCAATTTTCTTATGGAAAAATGGGTTTCGGCCAATTGTTGTCAAGATTTTCATAGTGATAGTTTTCAACACGCTGATCAAAAGTCTTTGCGGTAACAAAACCCGAAATCTCTCCAAAATCACCCTCAAAGGTCCTGTGGGATTTTTTTTTATGGGAAATGGGTTTTGACCAATTGTTTTCAAAACTTTGCATAGTGATAGTTCTCGACATGCTGATTAAGTCTCCACGGGCACAAAACCCCCAACCCCACAAAATCAGCCTGGGGATAATTTTGACTATAGTTTAGTCAATTGCTCTGCGAAATTTTTTCAGAGTGTTGTCGAATTGTAGCCACTTAAATAGATATAGAGCTACAGCCTGACATTTCTTATACCTGGATTTCTTACGGGGTATGTGACCTCTCCCCCACCAATACCTCCTTTCCCGACTTCAGTCTCTAATCTCACCAAATACTAAAGTCCACTTCCCTGTTGACGGGTGGCGAAGCCATTTTATCATGAGCTCCATTCCTTGGCCACATGTTACCCTTCAACCCCAATAATTGGATACCCACTCACACCCCTTCCCCCAAGGCCTTGCCATATAAAATTCCTGTTCACGGATTTTGGAGTGTAACTATTTAAGTGGCTACAACTTGACAACACTAACGAAAAATCCGCAGAGCCATTGACCAAACTATCAGTCAAAATCATCCCCAATGACCTCTGAGGGTGATTTTGGAAGGAGGGTTTTTTTTGCCGAAGAGACTTTTGATCAGCCCTGTTGAGTATCACTGGCAAAGTTTGAAAACAATGGGCCAAACCCATTTATTCCCCAATGACACTTTAAGAAAATGGAGATATACAATTTTAGTTTTTATCTCAATTTTAAAAAACCCGTTTTAAAATTTAAACGGCCATTTGCCTTAATTCAGGGTTGCCTGCAAGATAAGGGCAAAATTTGTTTATAGTGCGATTGAAAAAAACTTTTAATGGAAATTTTCATTTTTTGGCAGCTCAAAGTTAGAGACTATATTTCCCAAAAATCAGCCCAAATTAAAATTAAGGGAGAAATTTTTTAAAAAAAGGTCGTTTTTTAAGGTTTTTCCGGTTTTCTGGTAAAAAATGGTGGATGGGGATTTTCAAAAACCATTTTTAGGTTTTTAAATTTTCTAAAACGGTCTTTTTTAAGTAAAGGATATAGCCAGTACTTTTTGTTATATTAAAAAAAAAAGGGAAAAAAGGTCTTTTTTAATAATATTGTTTAAAAAATTACCTGAAAAAAAAATTTGGGTTGGGTTTTTAAATTTTTGTAATTCAGGTTATCCCCGAAGTCAAGGGGAGTCAGATATCTGTTAACATTAATTAAAAAAAAAAAACTATAAAATTTTTTTTTTTGGCCCCCTTTTAGGGGCACCGCAATTCTATTTTTTCCGAGGCGCTTCCAAATAATTACTGCCATTGCCTATTTTTTAATAGTTTTTTTAAAAAATTTTCTTATTAGTCTCCCAATTTAAACTTTCATGTAGTACTAGTTTTAATAATAGATTTTTAAATTTTATCCAAAAAAAAAAAAAAAAGTGCCTCTTTTTTCATGAGTTAACCTTACCTCCCCCCTTTAAAATTTGGGCTTACCTAATATAGCAGGACTAAAGGTAACACAGTCTGATAGATTATGTTCTATATAAGGAATGTGAAGAAGAAATATCGCGTTTAACGTTTCTACACCACAGAATGCAGGCAAGACATTTAAGTGGACATCAAAATCTCTTGAGTAAAATATTAAGAGAAAGGGTCCAGGTGTTTACTATTGTACAGCCATAAATTCGTAAATTATTTCTCTAAGAACCTCATTATAATCTATTAAAGTAACCTGAAAAGGGTATTTAATTTTAATTTCATTTAACATTATACATTATCTATAAAAAATTAATATAAGATGACATTTAATAAAACTGTGACTAACTAAAGACTTAAAATTTAAAGCACATTTAAAAAATTTGGATTATTATGAAATAATTTTAGTTACCCTTTTTGTTAATCTTTTCTTTCCCAAAAGTTTTCCCCTTTCCCCTTAAAAAAACCCAAATTTTTTTTAAAGTCATACAATTAAGCGTATCCTTTTCTTTATAACAAAAAAACGTTTGGGGTGCACCCCAACGCCTTAAAAAAAAAGGGCTCCTGGTTTTCACCCATCTTAACCCCCTTTTAAATTTCTTAGACTCAGGCATTTTTTGGAAGGGTGAAAAAGGGGGTTTTGGGAAACCCGTCCCCAAGAGAGGATACAAAAACCCCCCCTTTTAACTATGGACCATATTGCTTCAGTTTTTTTAAGGTAATGCAAAAATTTATTATCAGATCAAACTCTTTTTCAGGACCTTAATCTAATCTTGGGTTGGAGGCCAAAAAATTTTTCCACTTTAACCTCTTAATCATGTTCTGCAAAATTCTGTAGAACAAAAAAAAAATCATTTAATCTTGTGGGCGTTTCTTTGAAATTTAACTGGCAAAAAAACATTATACTATAGCCCCAGCAGTTTTAAAAAAACTTTGACCTTTTTTTGAGCCAGAAAGTTTTATCTCCTTCTAACCTGTATACTCATATGTATCCCAGATGAGACCCTCTTTAGAATATTGCTTTTATCGGGGGAAAGGCGTCTCCTACAACACTTAGCATTTTTGATTCCATTTTAAGACGAGCTGTTTGACTTATTAATGATCCCACACTTACTCCTCCTTCTCTTACCCACCGACGAGCTGTAGGGAATCTCTGGCTCTTCTATACGTATTTTCGCGGCTTCAGCTCTGAAGAGTTGGCAAGTATAATTCCTCTTTAGACACCGACGGTACGTTATAACTTAGGCCTCAGCCTTCGTGGTCTAGGACCAAAAGTTATTTTTTCAGATTTTTATTAATAACCCTATAAAAAGCATTGCAAGTACACATATTTTAAAAATTCTCTTATTATTATATCACATCCCAGATTTTATTTTTATGCCAAATTTGAATTTGTTATCAAATTTATGAACCCAAATTTATAATAGTTTGTATACCAAATAAATAAATATTGACCGTAAATTATGCCCAAGAAATTATTAAATTTGTACTTTAAATATGATAAAAAAAATTACCACAATATTGACATTTTTTCTTTTTATTTTTTAAGTGTTATGCTTGTAGTATATTGTATTGTGTATCCCCACCAATTTGCAGAAATAAATTCTGGAACACACTCTACATTTCTCATACCTGTGTTTCCTTTTACCCATCCGCACTTGCACTATACTTCTTATAAGCCTCCTTCCAAAAAGTTCTTATAGTTAGTTTTGAGAAATATATTGCATTAACTGTAGGAAACAACAATGGATTATCATCTTTGACGCATTAGGCCTTATTCTCGGCAACGGAATGACTTTAGTATCTTTTTCTTAAAAACTAAAACAAATATTTTCTTCCAGGGAGAATTCGGTTCCTCGGGGGTTTTTGCCATGCTTCCAGTTTTGTCTTTTCAATAAAATCGGTTAGTCTGGAGTGTTTAAATAATGATCTAAAATTTCAAAATTAATTAGGTTTGAGATAAAAATCTTTATATTTTTATAACTAGGTCAAATTTATTTTGATTCCAAAGGATACATATGCTTTATGGCTTATTTAATAAGAAAAATTTATGCAATCAATATCTGTGAAAGCGAAAGAGTTTATGGGGAGCAAAAATTTTTATCCTATTGGTCAGTCAAGACTCGTATTAACAGCAGCCATGGAGTCCTCTTCACACAGTTTTGTAATTTAAACGGAAATATATGCTTACTGCACTATTTAAAAAAAATAACAGGAGGCCTTACCAAAACAAGCGGATCTGCATAATAACAGACAGCCAGACGTCCTTAGGGCACTAGTAAACCCCAAAGTAACGTCCAAGACTGGCATATTTGGCAACCAAAATAAGCCTTCAGGAATATATTAACCAACCAGTCTCGGGGTTATTCCCAACCGCTGTATTCACACATCGTCGTTGTGGTTGGGCCCAGTAGATCTTTTGAAACATGCGCTAGAGTTGCTGGTTATCGGCAACTCTTTGGCTAGCGTTAGGAAGGGTTCCCTGAATCCAAACAGAAGGCGGACACAACCGCCTTTATAAAGAAAAAGGGGTTCCCTGGCTTTAAACAGAAAGCGGATAGGACCGTTTTCATAGGATAAGGCCGGAGATGACCGGGATTCAGAAAGAACATCTGGTTCCTGTAACAAGGACCTGGTAGCTAACCCCCGTCACTAGACCGGGAGAGGAGTGCATGATGGATCTAATCGTCTGCTCGTCATACTCTCCAGGAGACAGGGACACCAGAACACATCAGAACCAAGAAAGTTTGAAGGTTTATGGAAGCCCAATACTATGGCCCATTCGATCAAAATGTCCAGCCCACTATGAAAATAACTGTCATGAGCGGCCACGACGATTTCGCAGTAATAAAATTCCCCAAAATATTGTAATGTGATGCCTACTGACACACAGTTTGTAGGTAGGCAACACATTACCTTTTGACAGAGCCGTTGTGAATTAAATGTTTTGTTGTCGTTTGCTCCGTATTAATTTCGATTGTTTTGATTTGTGTGATTTTATTTTTTTGTTGTAGAGTTTTTTGGATTGATAAAAACCTTCATATTTTAGTGATTATTGGTTTATTTAATTGTAACTAGAATTTTGGGTTTATTGTTTGTTACTTAAAATATCATAACATACCCGAAATACCCCTAATTTGGAAAACAATTCAAAATCACTTTTACAAAACCTAAAACTAATCTTGAATTGGGACTTCAAAAATCTTGTCCAGTTTAATGCTCCAAGACACAGTCATGTTCGGTGTCGCGAAAAGAAATTATTTAATCATTTTGGCGTTACTTTTGAAAACAACCTTATCTGACACAAACACATTACATCCATAGCCTCAGCTACTTTAAAAAAGCTTGAATTCCTCTTTCAAGCCAGTAAGTATTTCTATCCGTCTAATCTGTATACTCTCTACAATGCTCTTTCCTACAACTCTTATCATTCTTGGTTCCATTTAAAAAAGATCTGTTCGTCTTATTAATGATCTCACGCTTACAGAAAAGCTTCCTTTTCTTTCCCACCGACATGCTGGAGGGGATGTATTGCATTTTTGTAGGAATTTTCACGGCTTCTGCTCCAAGGAGTTGACAAGTATAATTCCTCTGACAGCTTCCAACAGAGCAACACGTAGTGTTACTTTTATGCATCCTTTTACAGTCCAACTTAAAAGGCCCCGAACTTCCCACTTTCTTTGTTCCATCATCCCCAGAGTATCTAGACTTTAATCTGCTAGCCGCAGAAGTTTTCCCTTCTCCAAATATTTATGTCTGGTGTAGATAATGCCCCTTACTACACTTAACGGTACGTTAGTATTGAAGCTTTAGCCTTTAGTGGACTGTCTGACAATATAAAAAAAATCTTATGTAAAAAATTCTATACTTTTTTAAATATGTTAATGTTATCTGCATAAGGTAACACTATTTTATTGTACTTTTTTACAAATTATACATTTATAAAATACATTACACAAACAACCACTTTAAAATATGGTAAATTTTACTTTTCTTGACCCTTGCCGATTTTGATGACATTTTGCATACAGAGGCGCTGATTACAAATCTAAAGTAAGTGATTTTTGGTAAAAATACAAAACTCCCAAAACTATCAACCATTTAAATAGAAGGCTGTGACGTGACGCCCTCAGTTCTTTCCATGTTAAATCAGATGATATAAAATCTAATATTACACAATAATTTTAAATATTCCATAATAGTTTCGTTTATAAACCAACAATGTTGTGCAAAAAATACAAAAAAAACAGTTTACGTATAGTTAGTCTGAATTTGACATTTGATGATGTCAACTTTATATATGGTAACAATGAATTATGGAAGTCCAAACCTGCCCTACGATTCATTGCGCAAAATCCGCGTGGCCGATTCCCCTATTCCCGCTGCCCTGCACGCCTGGACAATTTTGTAATATAGCATTGGCCTTCCATACACCTTTAAACTTCCTTGATCAGAACATTGTGCTCGTGTCCGGTACCGACACGAGTAAGAGGAAATGTAAGAACTCCCTCCAAATCTGGTATCGGATTTATTGGCTGTCCGATCCTCTTGGGAGAGATATAAAAAGGTGTGAGCCACAATAGACCGAGCGGTCGCAGTGGAGGGCGTAAAAAGCCCAGAATTTGGGGGTAGTTCAGAAAAGTAGTTCTATAACGTCCGTAGAAACACTGCCACGTTGTCTAAAAGGTGCCGTAAAATGCAATATCTGCATTTTTCGGTATTTACAAAAATTTTTGTTTAACACTCAGATAGAGAAGGAAAGGCTTTTCTTTATTTGAATCGGAAATTGACAAGTATAAGTGAGGCAAAGCTTAAAGAAGGAATTTTCGTTGGGTCGCAAGTACGAGAACCTTTTTAAGATAAAAATTTTTAAACTACTTTTTTGGCAAAAGAAAATGAGGCATTTACTGCATTTAAAAGTGTTTGTAGCAACTTTGTAGGTAACCGGAAATCGGAAAACTAGACAGATTTACATGAGAATTTAGGTGCAGTTTCAAATAAATACCACGACAATTTCATCAGCAAACCGTTTAAATGGAGAAGCGGTGTGTGAAATCGGTCCCTTTAAATTTTAATACAAGCAAAAAAAGACAACAAACTAATTTCTTTGAGTATCTTTTCTTTTTCAATACAAAATAAAGTACATTTTGTAAAAAATGTGTTTTAGTTTTCTTAATCTTTGAAAATTAAGCTGACCAAAAAATAATCAGACAATATTATTTTAAAATGCAAGACACTTTTTTCTTTTTAGTTATTATTCATCCACTTTGGATTATTTACCACGAAGAATGTGTAAGTCACAAGTTTTGATTACTAATATTGAAAAGATGTGTTAAAGGTCAGCTGATTAAATGCTAATAGGTATGTAAATTTTTATTTAGTTACTAGTTTAAATAAACTATGTACTGATAATAATTGCTTTTATTTTTCTATTAATTCTGATTAAGAAATCTTGAAAATATATAGATGTTACAGAGCATTTTATTTTATTTATATTTTGACACTTTTGAGAAAAGTTGATTTAAACAAAGGAAAAACTAAAATTAACAAAAACAGTTTTTTTTTCATATTTTAATTTCCATATAAGGTATTGTTAAAAAAACATACAAAATGATATTAGATAAGTCCATGTGAACAAGCGTGCCACAGAGAAAGACAGTATATCCTTTCTCTTTCGTTCCAAATGGCTTATGGGTCGGCGGGGGGAGTATGTATCCCGCCGACCAATCAGGCACTTGGAGCGGAAGAAAAAGGTTATACTGTGATTCTTCTTTCTCTCTCGCACGCTTGTTCGCATTGCCGAGCGGCAAGGCAGCCTCTAGGTATATGCTCAAAGGCTATGACTAAAGACTAAGAACCGCCTTAGGCATATGAGAACTTTAATAAACTTATGTTGAAAAATAATCTCCAAAACTGATTTCTGCTAATGGAACATTTCTTTCTGTTTGATATTTATAATTAATTTTAGTAAAACAATTGCTATCATTCGCACAAACGCTAATTTTGTAAACTGTGTTAAACTATACTGTGATTCTTCTTTCTCTCTCGCACGCTTGTTCGCATTGCCGAGTGGCAAGGCAGCCTCTAGGTATATGCTCAAAGGCTACGACTAAAAACTAAGAGCCGCCTTAGGAATTTAGAATTTTATTTATTAAACATTATTTTATTGAAACCCAAAATACAACAAAATGGTACTTACATAAGAGAAAAATAATCTACAAAATACATATTACAATACACACCAAGACTACAACATTTTTAGAGCTTTAATTTTTTTGTTAAATATGTCAAAATCATGCTTCCCAGCAAAATATTACATGGAGTTAGCATGCTATTAACTGGTATAAACTGTTTGACTTATGCTAAAAGACGTATTCAAAATTCTTAAATTTAAACTTTGGGACTTTAAAGTGTATATAATTTTAAAAATTATCTTTGTACTTAAGGTTGTTAATCAATTAATATAAATATCACAGCCTTTTGTTTCTTCTTTGAACTAGAGTACTTTAAACTACCAAATTGCCCGTATGAAACCATAAAGGGATCCCTGTTGTTTTTCTAATATAAATATCTAGAAACTTTTTGTCTCTCTAAATCAGGGATTTTTTGCTGAGGGCATCAAATTTGCGTGGATATTCAAATGTGGCCTCACCAAGGCTTTTAAAGTCAGATGTGGTTTTCCCAAATTTTTATTTTTATAAAAAACCCCAGAGCCCTGTGGGCCTTGTTTTTTATGAATAGTGATTATTAAATTTAAAATTTGATTGGAAAAGAACCTAGATCCTTAACAGTATCATTACTTAAGTACTATATCATTAACATAATAATTATTTACAATAAACTTAATTACACTTATGTTGAAAATTATCTCCAAAGCTGATTTCTGCTAACGGAACATTCCTTTATGTTTGATATTTATAATAAATTTCAGTAAAACAATTGCTATCATTCGCACAAACGCTAATTTTGTAAACAGCTGTCAATGAATTAGCAAAACATCACCTGGCAAGGCAAATTAATAGTAAAAAACATTTTATAAAACAAGTTTTTATTTAAAAGTTCTGAAACTAAGAAAAATAAACTTTAAAATGAATCAAACCCAATAATTTATTACATTACACAATTTACATGTTATAAGAGCTTGTCGCGAGATTTAAGGTATTTGTATGGGGACAGTCATAGCAAAAAGTTTATGCTAGAGTATACAGTAGTCGGTCAGCCGTCACTGAAAGTCACTGTGTCACCCAAACTTCTCTTTGGGATTTTTGATTTAAGTTTTATTTGCCCAAAATTTGTCTCCAAACCATGATTTCATGAAAAAAACGAGTTTTGGCGCAAAAATGATCAAGATTAGGTTTTGGCATACATTTTTTGGTCAAAATCTGCCTCTTGATAAGCACAATAAAACTGCCCAAAAATGAGGTGCAACATTTTTTTTTTTTATCCCCACAACAGCCATACCTTCTGAAATTTTTTACGCAAAGAAGCTTTTACTCATAAAATGTACAGGAAAACTTTGATTTAATAAAAATTGTTCAGAATCATTAAAGGAACACAGATAATCTTTTTAAAATTTTTAAACACCTTATCTAATCTCTGGACAAATGGTTACTATGTTAAATCGAAATTATATGTTTATTTAGTAAAAAATGAAAAACAAATGAATGGTAACCCAGCAATTGAAAACCATCGCCTCCTTGATATAGGTTTATCTGAACGTTTGTTGGCGCTACAAAGCCTTCTTTTACAGTGGATCGGTGTATGAATAAAAAATCAAATAGCACAATATTTTTTCATAGTCTGAACCGTGTGAACAAATTCACACAGGTAGAAATTAATCACTTTCAGGCCTTGTTTCTTGTCTGTTTATTGGTGTTTTCATAGCAGTTGTAAAAAGAAGTATTTAAAACAGTATTAGGTGTTGTCATGTCTGTCTAAAATCATAGCCTGACTGGATTGTTTTTATTTATTTTGGTAATTTATTATAAATCTTAACAGAGACATGCTGAGGAGACTTTTATCGGATGCTGACAATTGTCAGGAAACAAGATCCTGTCTATGTCTTATAGAATATTTTCATTTTTCCAGATTTATGACTTTATTATAAAATGATTATTTTATTCCTGCTATTTTATAACTTACTTAATTAAAAATGAGTTTAAAAGGTAGACTAAGGCAGAAATGCAATGATTTGTAGCAATTATAAAGAGATAAGGAAGATGGGTGGATAGTCGATTATTTTAGTGGACTTGCAAGATACAGTACTCTCCACTAATTCACCCTACTTACTTAAGCCATTGTTTATGTACTAAAGCAACGTATCTATCTTCCTTTATAGTTTTTTTCAGGTACTTGGGCGGAATTCCTAATTCTTCAAACAGATTTTCCATATTTTTAACGTATGATTAAACCTTTTTTACACCTTGCCACTTTATCAGCATTTTATGTACAGCCCTCGCAATATCACAACAGTTCCTATTAAGAAATACAAATCAAAGCTTAAAAACCTGAGAATTTGTTTATTTTGCTAAAATCATCATACAAAATATAAAACATAACCTTTATTTTTTTAACACTGTCATAAATTACACAAAAATAACTCCGCTATCTGTTAGTTAATAGCGGAATTGCAAAAAGAGCAAATTTAGGGATGAGTAAAAGAATTTTTTATTGTCGAAAACACAAATCCTAAAAATCGTTTGATTATCACCTTAAAGCATATACTTTTTAGAGCAAGATAAGTCTTCAACCTTCCTCTCTTTCTTCGCGTGCAATTAGCACGCAGAGCGAGAAAGATAGATTGTAGATTTATCGCGCCAAGGCTGCCTCTAAAGGGTATACGCTCGAAGCCTGATACACATCTGTCAAATTTCGCGGCAGGTGTAGATAAACAAAACCTACTTGATAAAATAAAAACAAAAGTTTTTTCTAAAATTTTAAGTATTTTTTGTGTTAGTGTTTGTGATAAAAATAAGTTAGTTACTTTAACTGGTTTTAACATGTTTAGCTATTTGTCGTAATTACACTAATTAAATTTAAAATATTTAAAAATGGATATTCAGCCACAAAACTTTTTTCAACTTCTAAGGAGCATACCGTGATGTTTATAGAGGCCCCTCGGAATGTCAGCGCCTTCTTGCAACCCTAAATTATAATTTAACTGAAGAGCAGTTTGGGTTTCCCTCCTTATAGGAAAGTGATTTTCATGGAATTTTAAAAAAATCTTATGTTATTCTCATAGGTTTCCATGTGACCCCTGGGAATTTAATCACTAATTTTTACCGAAAAGTACATTAATTTTCATGTTATTTCTTTTTGTTTATATTTTGGAAGGTTAAATTTTTTCCCCCAAAATGTACAGAAATTTCTTTTTTGGGGGAATCAGACCCTTTAAATATTTCAATATAACCAAAAAACAATATGTATTTCCCAAGTTTTGCAATCAGTACATTGTATGTATATTTTTTTTATGTTTTTATAATACAAATACAAATACAAAAATAAAAAAAGCAAAAAACCTAGCCACACCAACAAACCCGCAAAAAAGGGGGGCAGCACACTCCAGTTTACATTCTTTAACGGGAGCTAAAAAAAGACGAGCAAGAGAAGATGGCAGAGAAATCACAACCTAAATGACAAATATGAGTTCAACCGACAAAACAAGGCAGTTAAAATCAGCTTTACAAGAAAGCAATGCACATTTGAAAATTAATCACTAGCTTTCAAAAAGGGACAACAAATTGAAAGGCAACAAAAATTTAAAAAAGGCCGATAGTGCACACTCCACCAACCCTAAAAAGATAGAATACCTAGCACAAATCTTTCAGGGACATCAACTGAAAAATTGAAGAAAATGAAATAAAAAACTTTTTGATACCCTTTTTAGTCCGCAAAGGTAAAACAAGAAATAGCAGTAAACCAAAACTCCTGGTTTGGCCTTATAACTGAAAAGTAAAACGGCTGCCCAAGGAAACACTATTTTTCTTATTTTTTATAATAGTATGCTATGGCTAACATACTATTCGTTATGTGGGAAAATTTTTCCAATAATTAGATCCTTAAACCAGGTAAACCACCAAACAAAACCTCTCATACCCCCCAAATCTCCCCCTAATGTTCAAAATATTGGAAAAATTTTTTCTTAAAAAAATGAAAAATACACCAACTTAGATTCAGAGATACCTACTTATCAATTTGGCTTTCCCAAAAGCACCCCCCAACACAACAAATTCATAGAATTGTAACTAAAATTCATACAAGTTTTGAAAAAAAAGAAATACTGCACTTGATTCCTAGATGTAGAAAAACCTTTGACAGAGTCTGGCATACCGGATCCCAAAATAAACAAATGTATCCTTCCCAAATCCCCCATTTCCTCATCCTAAAGTCCTACCTTAAGATCGTTACTTCCAAGTAAAAATTGAAAAAAACTTTGACATACTTTTCCCCTCAAGTAGGAGTACCTCAGGGTAGCAGTCTGGGCCCCCACCTATACCTCAAATTCACGCAGATATCCCTACCACAAACACAACACTGATGGCGACATTTGAAGATGAAACTGCTATAATTCCACCAATGAAAACCAATCGCTGCAACTCCCCTTTCAGAACCACCTTAACCAATTAGAAACCGGCTCATGAAATAAAAGTGAAAAAAAAAGAGACCAAATACTCACAGGTAACGTTTTCAAACAGAACGAAGAATGTCCTTTGACAACTAATATAACCTATATGGACCTATGGAATCAGCATGGGGATGCTCGAGACCATCAAACATCAAAATTATCAAAAGTACAATCCAAAAATTTTAAGAACAATATTTAATGCCCCCTTTGAAGCAACAACACTCCATATGATAGCTATATTGAT
>JAHBCN010015542.1:0-20906 GCA_019359885.1 Listronotus oregonensis
CGGATAATAAATTCTCTTTTTTTTTAAAAAAAAGGTAATCTTAGATCGCCAAATTTACCTTTTGATTATATTTTCCCCCATTTGCGAGTAAAATCATTTAAAAAAATTAATGTATGATCTATTAAAAATAAATTTACGAAATTCCCAATAAAAAATTATTATTAATGATGGGCCATGGATTGACTAACATTAAAAAAAAAAAAAAATTCAAATCGGCAGATTACAAAAGGATTAGATTTTTAAATTTTTTTGGGTCCATGGGCAATATGGTTTTGAATGAATAAATATCTGTAAGGATCTCCTTACCAGTTACCAGATGGACAAAAGAAGGGACTAAACAAAACCCTTTTAAATCAGCCATAGTTCCTTCCCAAAGGAGAAATCTGAATTGGACCTTTGACCCTACGGGGGAAAAAAATAAAATTGGGGAAAGGTAAAAATTTTTTGGGGGTTCCCCAGACTCTAAACTTACCTGGAACCAACATCTTTAGAAAAAAAGGAAAAAAGGAAATGACTCTTATGTTAATCAGACACTCTCATGGGAAAACATGGGGCCTTAAACCAAACATGGTTTACTGGTTTTAAAACCTGGTAGTAAGGCCATAATAACATACATCACTGGGTTGGGGGACAAAATGCGACAAAGAACTGCTGTTACAAAATTGGAAGGTGAGACTTGCGGTTATCTTTGGGAAAAAACAACCCCAACAGCGCATGGGATCTCTTAGACCTTCCCCTTAACCTTATAGTATGGAGAGGAAAAAAAAGCTATTTCCACTGCAACAGAAACCAACTGGCACAACCTTAAAAATAGTGTAGTTTCAAATCATGCAAGAGCTATTGAAAAAAATGACAAAAAAAACAACCCAGTCAATCCATGGCCAACTATTGATGAATTTTAATTGGGGTTTTCCGTTTTTTTAAGGGAAAATATAAAATTTTTTTAAAAAGATTTTATTAAAAAAAAAGCCAAAAAAAAAAAATCACTAAGAATATTTTTAGAAAAAAATTAATAACTTTTTAATTTACCCCAAATTACTAAGATTTCATAAACAAAAAAAATTAAACGTAATATAACAAGCACACATCCTGTAAGTAACGCTTCTGAAAAAAATTACTTAAATTTGTAAACAAGGTACAGTGTAGCCTTGATAACCCGGACATGCGTTATTCCGGATTCTTCAGTAGTCCGGGCACGAGTTTTGCCACTGTTATGTACGTTGTAGTCCGGATTCGCTTGTACGCGATAATCCGGATCGCGCTGTTCAGCGGTTTTGCAGGCTTTGACAAGTTTAAATTGATTGGTAGTTTGCGTAATAGTTTTTAACGTTACGTATTACAGTTGACACTTGCGTCCTGCACCGTTTTTTGGGAATATGGTTAAGACGAAAACAAAACCATTATCAAAACAAAAATTTTGAGATACAAAAAGTTAGATTTTGGCGTGGTGGGCGTTCTAGGAATACGATGTAGGCCCAAAAATTCGGATATTAAAAAAACAAATTGAGCATTAAAAGGTATGTGCTAAGGTTTATAAAGATGTTTTCTTTTACTAATATTTTGCATTTTATTTTTACTAACCACAAGCTAGGAAAACACTAATAAAACCCGAATATCCCCGAATAAAAAAGCGATTATTCGAATGGTTTTGCAGGCAACGTTCCAGACACTTTTCCATATCATATGAAATTTAGGCAGGCAAAGCTAAGCAAATCTACAACGATGTTTATGGAAATGATAATTTTGCAGCCAGTCGAGGTTGGATCGCAAATTTTAGAAAAAGACATGGTTTGAGAGCTTTAAAAGTTTGTGGTGAGAATTTATCCCATAACGAAACTGCTGTTGAGCCTTTTAAAATTATGTTGGAACAGAAACTGAAAGACCTGAATTTAATTCCTGCGCAGGTATACAACGCTGATGAATCAGCGTTGTACTGGAAAATGTTACGGGAAAAAACAATTGTTCGTTCTCAAGAAAAGACAGCACCTGGACGAAAAATAAGTAAGGAGCGTGTTACTTTCTTGGTATGTCTAAACGGAGATGGGTCCCAAAAATTGGGAATTCTCGTCATTGGAAAGGCAAAAAATCCCAAAGCGTTTCAAAATGCAGCCATACCCGTCGAGTACAAAAATTCCTGCAATGCTTGGATGACGTCTGCAATATTTAAAGAGTGGTTTCATAATTCGTATATTAGGCAAGTAAAAGAGTATTTAAGAAGCCAAAGTCTAGCTGAACATGCTCTTTTAATCATTGACAATGCTTCGAGCCATGGGTCGCCAGAAGAACTAAAAGTGAGGATGGCCATTTCTGTCAATCTTTTTTTCGAAATTGCACAGCATTCTGAACCCTGGATCAAAATAAAAATTGACTAAATTGTTTTACCGTAAGAGCCTTTTGGCGACATTTTATCACAAAATGAAAAAATGTTATCCAGGTGTTAAAACCTTAAATCTCAAAACTGCAACATACTTACTAACTGCATGGTCAAAAGTTTTTTGATTTTTTAAAAAAAAGTTGGGAAAATAACCAAAAAAGGAAAGTTTTTAGCAGCGATTTAAAATACGAAGCCGATTATCTGTTTGGAAGCAATTCGGGAAAAAAACTACGAGTTTTGATGTTTCGGATATGTCCAAACGAAAAATGAAAACGGTTCCGAGGGATGAAAAACTGAATTGAAAATGATGACGACTTGGTAGCAGATGAGATAGAAAGCATGCATGATTTTTGTTCTTGAAAGACTCAAAAAAACTTTATAAAAAAAGGAAAAATAAACAAAAAAAAATTCAGACTTTTTTTTTGCTTTATTATGTATTATAGCATACATGTAATTTAGTTAATTTGTATGTTTTTCTCGTTTACCACATATTTTTAGGCACATTTATTTAGTTATATACATATACACATGGTATGTATGTATAAAGACATCGTGTTTCAGTAATCCGAATTTTTCGTTAATCCGGATCACCGTGGTTTTTATTAGTCTGGACTATCGAGGCTTTACTGTACTTTGAAAGGTTGAAACTCATATAGTTTATTCCACCAAACTTAGCTTGTCTATAACGCCAACGAATTAGCTCTTCAAATTTAACACCTATAACACAACCACTATAAGTTATACAGTTATTAAAATATTTTCTACACTTGTAATGTTTTCGTAACAGAACTAACTTGTAATTACCTGGGCGGTGCTTCTTCTTCTTCTTCTTCTTCCCTGGGAGCCGTGTTGATTAACTACCGGAGGCAGCGCAGCCTCATGGGCTTTTTGTGCCTAATCTCCCATTATCTTTTATACCAATCCTTCCATTAGTCTTGTTTCTTCTACAAGTCGTTATAACTCGAGACTGGTTGGTGATGCATATCCTGTGGGCTCATTTCCGCGGGGCTAATTACGAACACTTTTTACGTATGTGGACGTATTCTGCAACACAACTTCAGCACTTGTATAATTGTGTTACAGTATTTTTCACGATTGTTCTTCCATTTATATCTGTGAGTAAATTTGGTGAACGCAGAATATATCATTTTATTCTGAACGTTGCTCGGAATATGGTCAAGTGAAAATGAAGGTACTCCAACGGAGAACACCTATTCAACATAGGAATTGACTTGAATTTTCGGTGATGGCGAGTTTAAGAAAGGTTTCGTCTTAGCAGACAGCAGTGTAAAAACTTTTCGGAATATTGGACCAGCGTTAAATAATAACACAACTCGGTGGTATAGATTGACCCACAGCAGAAGATATTGATTGCTTTGCACTGGCTAAAAACGGAGGTCAGTATCATGTGTTTGCGATATGCATGGAGTTTTAAAAATGCCTTCACTTAATCAAGCACAGCAGGATTTTCAAGACAGCTCATAAATAAATAAAAGTAACTAAAAATGCATTTGGGATATTAAAAGGAAAAATTCCTTGTTTGACACCTACGCGTGAACCTGTTTTTGCAGCGTATTTATAAATGCTGTAATGATTTCATGGTAGACGATATTGAAGGGTTCCCAGACGATGAAGAAAATTATGAACAGTTAGTAATATCGAAATTACATACGGTTGTAAATAAATAATGATTGCTGATTGCCCAATAACGAAAAACTCACCAATCCAGCTTTCTTTAGATTCTGTCAGTGCGCCTCTTGTGCTATTTCCTTTCATAATAGAAAAACTAATAAACAAAACATACTTCTCAAATTTAAGAGTCTAAACACCCTTTGAGAAGTCTGTGTTTACATATGTACGCATAGCCCTACAATTATAAAAATACACTTATTGTAGTTATTTTTATTGTGTTACTGGATTTAGTTAGACTTGTAGGTACGGTAAATTAATTGTAACTTGTAGACTTCATACAATTGTAGGGTTTGTGTTATAGGCCCCTGATAATATTAAACTAAACAAAAATATTATATTAGAACTCCAACTCCAGACAAAAATGAAATAAAATTACCGAGACAATTGCATACAATATTTACCTACTAATTAATTTGAAAACCTCGTTTTACATATATGGGTAGTAAAAATATAATGAAATTAAATAAACTAACTAATAACTTTTGAGCGATACCGGTCCTGGAAAGATGTAATCTAATGTTTCTACTTAAGTATAATTTATAAACAAATAATATTTAAAATTATTACTTAGTCGAACTGTGTAGTTAAAACTATTAGAAAATAGATAGTTTCGGAAACAAGTGCATAGTAAGTGGATGCAGGCAATTACAAGGTTATCTTTTACTCACAGTATTCAAGGTAAGAATTTTTATTGGATATAGAAAGTAAGCCTTAGGTAGAGCTTTATGGAACATTATCAATTTTATGTTAACAAACCCACTAGTAAATTTATTCATATATTTTTAATTAAATACATGGCTAAAATGGGCAAAAAACTATATCTTTTGATATTTATATTTTTTGCTAAAAAGTTTTTAAAAGTAATAAAGTTTAGTAAAATAATTTTTGCCTCTGGTCTGTATTTAAACAAGTTTTTAGCGCATTAAAAAAAGTGCGTTCTTCTGAACGCGATGGCATACCAGCAAACGTCTTAAAAAAGTCTTAAATCGTATCCAAACTCGCCTATTTTTATTTTCTTAAGAAACGGGTCTTTTTATGGCGAACTGGAAGACTGCGAATGTGCAAACCATTTTTAAGAAGAAATCCAAACAGCTTCTTCTAATTATAGGCATATTTTTCTTTTCTTGGGTTTTTGCAATGAAATTGAATTTCTTATCAAATTTTTAATATTAAAATACTTGGAAAAACACAAACTTAACCAGAAAATACAATACTTATTCTATGCTGCGATATCTAAAACCACTTGTCTCTTATTTGTTTTAAATATTTGGAAACCCTTAAGTTTTTTGGCGAATTTTAGATCATTGCTTATAACCCATCTAAGGCCTTTGACTAGGTCTCGCATGGTGCGCTCCTTCAAAAAGTTTTTTTTATAGTCTTCTACTTTAGATTCGTGCTTAATCTTTAGTTTTCTTTCTAAGCGACGTATTTTTCTTAGGTAGTTTGTTGCTTATTTAACTTTCACCAAATTAATGTTGAAGAAGTCTTAGGGTTTTAAAAGGTAATATTTTCTTTTATCCTTTACTCCGATTTGTGTTTTTTTTTCATTGGTTTTTACGAATTATCTACAAAACGTTTCAATTGGTATGTATCTTTAGACATCGTCAGGTTAGTACTAAATAAGTTACATGTTTATCAGGGTATCTGTACTAAAACTAAGTACGCTGTGGCATGAAGGCGATGGACGCGATCATGCATTTATCGCATGGGTTTGTCAAGGACCAAGCCTAGGATTAGATTTGGTTACGAAAGGTTTTTAAACATTTTTAATATCTAAGAACGGTTTCCGGGATTTGGGTTGATGTCTGCTGCCTCCTTGAATTTCCATTTTTTTTAGTTTTGTTCTCAATTTATAATTTTCGCATCTAGTAAAGGAAATTAGGCATTTTGGCTAGGATTTTTTCCTGTATGGATTTACTTGAAATTTTCACTGAAGGTAGAGAATAGCCCAAGGATCAAAGTTTATATCATGCCGAGGTGTGCTTTTATCCTGGGGGTGGTTGCCACCCCATCTTGGGGGTAGAAATTTTTTATTACATTTTAACTACAGAAATTGATAATGAAAGTAATTTTAAGTAAAACATGTTTTATACATTTTTTCGTAAAGCTAATATTTTTCGAGTTTTTCGCGATTAAAAGTAAAAGTTTTTCGACGAAAAAATCAAAGTTTTTAATGGATTTTTCACGAATAACTCTAAAAATATGCATTTTAATAAAAAAACTGTAAAAGCAAAATTGTAGCTTATAGAAAAACTAGAAAAAAATAACTTCATAATTTCTCTACAACCAATACAGACCGAGCTACGGCTTGTTAATGGTAAGCTTTTGTTCGTCAAATGCTAAATTTAAAAGATTCAAAGTCAAATAGCGGGAAAAGTTTGCATTTTTCAAAGAAAACATATAAGGTCTTTTTTAAATTATATAATAAGACCTTTCTTTTTAAAACAAAAAAAAAAGAGTTTTTAGCATAAAAGTTAAGCGAGTAAGGATAAAAATAAGGTCGGTTCCTACTTTTTTCTACGAAAAGATCATTAAAAACAACCCCCCAATTCCCCTCTTAATTTAAATAGATCAGTACCCTTCTGTCATTCTTTTATACATGTATTATTATTAAATCCTAAAAGTTTAACCAAATTAAAATTCTTAATTTTAGAAAAATTGGAGGTTAAAGTGAAAACAATTTTCTGCAATTTCGTAAATGTAGCCATTTTTTTCAAAATAACTACAACAATACTAAAGATACGAAAAAATGCTGGAATACCGAATTATAGCTTTTTTGATAACAAAGATTTTTCATTTCATGGATATTTCTGTACAATAAATATTTGGCCCGATATGGCCGTTTAAAGCCTCTATTTACGAGCGAGCACCACCTTATTCTAGCCCTTTAAATTCATCTGATTTTAAAAGTATGGAATTAAAAAGGATTTAATTTACACAGCCTTGTAGCTCTTAAAAAAACGTACAAAATTATTTGTAAAAAAACTTTTTACCATTAAAACTAAGGGAGCTATGTTTAAAAAACCAATCAACTTTTTTTTGAAAAATTCGAATAGCCCACTTCGGAGCATAAAATTCTAAAAAACGGGGATACTTTATACTTTTACCGGTATAATATTTGTATGTTATTCTACTTTCTTTTCCTATTTATATCTATTATACTGGTTTATAAGAATTGCAATGTTGTAAAGGGTGGTTTTTAAAGATTGAAAATTTGCAATAGAATGAAATTGGTAATATTTCAGGCAGTAATATTTTTAATTATTAAATCTCTCAAGCTATTATTTTTTTTTAGTAAATCTTTTTTTTAATTAGGCTATAAAAGGGGTTAATTAATGAGAATTAAAAAATAGCAAAATGAAATTAGTACATATTTTAAGCAAAAGCATTCTAAAATTAAATCACTATTGTAAATTAATTATTTTTTAAGGGTAAATATTTATTTCTACTTTAAGCTCTAACAAGGGTTGATTTTTAAGGGTTGAAATATTATATAATATATAATATTATATATAAAAATATAGTTAATTTAACCTACATTATTATCTATGTCCTCTAAGCAAACTTTATTTATGATTTTGCTGTCTGAAGTAGATATCCTTTTATCTAATATTTATTTATTCAAGTAGGTTTTAAGAATTTTGTTTCGTTTAATATACCTGGATGTAACACAAAAGTTGAGAATAAATAAAATTAAACTGTGAATTTTTCAGCTTTATTTTTCTTTATACACACAGGTTTTTAAGTCACAGGGTGTTAAAAAATTAAAAAAAAAACTTTTTAGTCTCTCAAACGGTGGAAGATAATAAAACGTTATTTTAGCCGGAGCTTAATTTGATAAGGTCCTAGTAACAGTAAAAAACTCCCCTACGGAGATACAGGCACATAACGGACGTCCCGTTTTTGTTTAAATAAGTTTTAAAATACTAGGCGTAATTTATTATATTTTTTAATATGATGGTTACTAGATAAGCCTTCTTAAAACGAACCCATTAAATCATATTTGGCTTATTTAGTTTGCCAGGGACGGACTAGCTCTGACTCAATAATGGCAATTTTTTTCACGCCCTGTATGATAAAGGCTTAACAATATTATTCTTAGATAGCTTAAACCTTAAACTAAAAAAAAGGTATTCCTGATTGACATCGGTAAAATCAACTGTTTACGAGAAATAAAATATCATGGTTGGTGATTTTTTTACATTATACAGGTGTTTTCTAATTGTACGTCAATATTTAGGGAAGCAATTTTTGGGTCAATTTTAGGACGAAAACTTTATATAAACGTATGTCCTAAACGTCCCAACTTTTGAGATACAGGGTGGTGAAATGTTTAAAAATACCTAAATAATTTATGATTAATATCTGTAATACTACTTTAACGGCCGGGTGACGATCGCGTTGTTAAATTAAGCAATGGACTTAGCGTTTGTTAAAAGTTAACAACGATTTAGAATGTTTAACAAAATGTCAGATTTTGACAGGTTGCCTACTAAAATCATTGAATAACACTGACAATGAGGTTTTGTTAAACATTCTAAACCGTTGTTAACTTTTAACAATAGTCCGTTGCTAAATTTAACAACGCGATCATCACTCGGCCGTAAATATTTTAATGAAATTTGGCATAAATCTACTATGTATTAAGAAGCATATTTTAGTGTACTACATTTTTTTTTAATTTTCAACAGTGGCGTTCGTACAGAATTTGACATGTCTATTTTGACAAATTAAAAAAAATTGGTGACTAAAAAATGCTTTTTGGTACATAGTACATGTATATCAAATTTTATTAAAATATCTAAAGTGGTCTTACGGATATTGATAATAAATTATTTATTTTTAAAAATTTTACCACCCTGTATCTCAAAAGTTAAGACGTTTAGGATATACGTTTATATAAAGTTTTCTTCTTAAAATAAACCCAAAAATTGCCTCCTTAAATATTTACGTACAATTAGAAAACACCCTGTATATTGTTAAAAAAATTACCCAACAGAATACCTTTTTTTTTAGTTTAAGGATAAAGCTATCCAAAAATAATATTGTTAAGCCTTTATTATACAGGGTGTTAAAAAATTGCTTTTATTGTGTCAGAGCTAGTTTGTCCCTGGCACACTAAATAAGCCAAATGTGATTTAATGGGTTCATTTTAAAAAGACTTATCTAGTTACCATCATATTAAAAAAAATATTAAATTAGGCCTAGTATTTAAAAATTTATTAAAAAAAAAAAACGTTTTCCAGGGTTGTCCCGTCCGTTATGTACCTGTATCCCCGTAGGGAAGGCTCGTAGGAAAAATGTCTATTTTCTATTAGATTTCGAAGGATTGCCCACATATTCTGGGACACCCTGCATAAGTATCCTTATTTTAAATGGTAGTATCCTAACCATTTCATTAATTTGTCTTTAGATAATTGACAATAGGCGTTTTTCTTAATTTTTTTTTTTATTAGCTTATTGCAAAGCCACATGAAAATAAAGGCCAAAAATATTTTTTCCCGATTTTTTTGGCCTCCGGAAACGCCTTAGAAATCAATTTTAAGTTTGAATTTTGTAGGCCCGTGACGTCACGGCCCTAAATTTTCTATTGGTGGAATTTCTGCTTTGTTGTCAGCTTTTTGTTATTCGATACGCCTGTCATCAAATATCGATATGCGCAACACCTACAAAGTTGGCGTTTCCTGTCAATTGTCATATTGTCAATGTCAACCTGTATAACCTGTAACCTGTAATATTTACTAATAATTTCGGTAATTGTTTACAAAACGGTTTTCTGCTATTTTTGGATTAAATGGCAAAATTTTTATATAGTCGTATTCTAGTGTCCTCAGGGATTTCAAATATACTTGCGCTGAAGAGAAATTATGTGTTTTAATATTTTTTATTTCGATTTTAAAATTTAAAATTACCATTGATTTCTTCATATAATGCGAAAACTCCCCGTTATGACAAGAAACAGCAAGAAATTATTTTTAAGGTTAACCGTGCAGTGTTGCCAAATCGGAGTCTTTTTCAATACGTCTCCACATTTTCACGTCTGAAATATAATTGGGTAAAATAAAAAGCCGCTTTGCTTACCAGAACTAACCATGACCGAACTTTTAGACAAATTCAAAAGCTTTTAGTTCTAGTCGGTCATGGTTAGTTCTGGTAAGCAAAGCAGCTTTTTATTTATCACAATTATATTTCAGACAGACAGAATGTCAAAAAAATTGATGGCCTAAAATTATTAAATCTGGCAACACTGAGAACCCCCAAGTTTGTTTTTTTCCTAAAATTTAAAAAAATACACAATTTTTTGTTTGTGCGCACGTAAATTCATATTCCTAATAAATAACAGAAGGTGTGTATACCAAATATTAACCATATAATAGTAAAATAGCAGAAAACCGTTTTGTAAACAATTACCATAATTTCTAATTTGTAAATAGTGTGTGTTCTTTCCAAATATTCCAATTTATTACTATAGTTATTATTCTCGCCAAACTTTCCTTGATATGAACCCTTTTTACGAGTAAATTTCCGTTATTTTATTCACAATGAAAAAAAGTGTATTGTTATTATTTGCGAAACCAGAAGCCGGCCGAGTTTAGGATCTTCAAAAATATTCTTTTCTCTTCCAAAACAAGACGATAGGAGAAAAGCCTGGTGTGCTGCTGTAGGTATTGAGAAAATGCCCAAAGGACATGCCTATTATTGTTGTGAAAACCATTTTGGGTAATTACTAATTATTGCATATACGGTTTTCTTCTATTTTTGGATTATATGGTAAAAATTTTATATAGTCATATTCCAGTGTCCTTAGGGATTGCAAATATACTACCGGAGAAGAGAAATTATGTGTTTTAATATTTTTTATTTTAATTTGAAAATTTAAAATTACCATTGAATTTCTCCATATAATGCGAAAACTCCCCATTATGACAAGGAACGTCAGCGTGCAGTGTTGCCAAATCAGGGTCTTTTCGAATACGTTCCCGCATTTTCACGTCTGAAATATAATTGGGAAAAATAAAAAGCCGCTTTAACTAACCAAAATTAACCATGACCAACTGTTTAGACAAATTCAAGAGCCCCTAGTCGGTCATGGTTAGTTTTGAGCAAACAGCTTTTTATTTATCCCAATTATATTTAGACAGAACCAGAATATCAAAATTTGATGGCCTAAAATTATTAAGTCCGGCAACACTGTTGATACTTATTTTGAATTTGACAATGTAGAAAGAATGTGTTATCAAATATTAGATTTATTTCTAACCTATATTTTGGTAACAATTGCATATACGGTTTTCTGCTATTTTTTGGATTTTATGAATTTTTTTTAATAAAATTACATTTAAGTATCCTTTGGGATAGCAAATATACTACCGGAGAAGAGAAATTGTGTTTAATTTTTGTTTTTTCAACCAAATAAACTTACTGGATCTTGGAGTGAATTTGAGTGCTGGGCAGGGTAAAAACGTAACAATTGATAATTATTTAGTTAAACATAACACACAGAAACAGAAATCTATTGACAAAATACGCAGAAAATCGGGAAAAACAACTTTTAATTTAAATTAAAAAAAATATAGGTAATTATTGCATATACGGTTTTCTCCTATTTTTGGATTATATGGCAAAATTTTTATATAGTCATATTCTAGTGTCCTTAGGGATTGCAAATATACTACCGGAGAAGAGAAATTATGTGTTTTAATATTTTTTATTTTAATTTGAAAATTTAAAATTACCATTGATTTTCTCCATATAATGCGAAAACTCTCCGTTATGACAAGAAACGTCAGTTTGCAGTGTTGCCAAATCGGGGTCTTTTCGAATACTTCCCCGCATTTTACGTCTGAAATATAATTGGGGAAAATAAAAAGCCGCTTTAACTAACCAGAATTAGCCATGACCAACTTTTTAGACAAATTTAAGAGCCCTTAGTCGGTCATGGTTAGTTGCGGTTAGCCCCCCTTTTATTTTTCCCAATTATATTTCAGACAAAACAAGAATATCAAAATTTGATGGCCGAAAATTATTAGGTCCGGCAACACTGTTGATACTTATTTTAAATTTGACAATGTAGAAAGAATGTGTTATCAGATATTGGCTTTATTTCTAACCTATATTTTTATAATTTAAATTAAAAGTTGTTTTTCCCGATTTTTTGCGTATTTTGTCAATAGATATCTGTTTCTGTGTGTTATAATTTAGTAAATTATTATAAATTAATACGTTTTTACCCCGCCCAGCACTCCAATTCACTCCAAGATTCTGTAAGTTTATTTGGTTGAAAAAACAAAAATTAAACACAATTTCTCTTCTCCGGTAGCATATTTGCTATCCTAAAGGATACGTAAATGTAATTTTATTAATTTTTTTTTATAAAATCCAAAAATAGCAGAAAACCGTATATGCAATTGTTACCAAATTTTTATATAGTCATATTCTAGTGTCCTTAGGGATTGCAAATATACTACCGGAGAAGAGAAATTATGTGTTTTAATATTTTTTATTTTAATTTGAAAATTTAAAATTACCATTGATTTTCTCCATATAATGCGAAAACTCCCCATTATAACAAGGAACGTCAGCGTGCAGTGTTGCCAAATCAGGGTCTTTTCGAATACGTTCCCGCATTTTCACGTCTGAAATATAATTGGGAAAAACAAAAAGCCGCTTTAACTAACCAAAATTAACCATGACCAACTGTTTAGACAAATTCAAGAGCCCCTAGTCGGTCATGGTTAGTTTTGGTAAGCAAAGCAGCTTTTTATTTATCCCAATTATATTTTAGACAGAACCAGAATATCAAAATTTGATGGCCTAAAATTATTAAGTCCGGCAACACTGGTGATACTTATTTTGAATTTGACAATGTAGAAAGAAAATCATCAAATTTTGGCGACATACCGCGTTGAACCCGTTTATCTGACTATTTATTTTTAACCTGTGCTAAAGAACAGCGAGAGAGGATGCGCGGTAGTTAACGGTTAGTTCGCGAAAAAATGTTTCTATAGTGTTATCAGAGGCGTTTTCTGGCGATGCAAAAAATTTAAAACCTGGTTTGAACCAATTTTATATGTGACATCATCACTTAAGGTCGCAAGAAATCGACTGGTTTAACACTGACATGAATTTTGTTTACCGTTTTATCCAATAACCGCACTTTACGCATGCGCCGGTTTTGAAACTAGAATCGATTAGGTTTCAAAACAATTTGAACCAGTTTTGATGTGACATCACTATTGCAACGCCAGAAAATGAATATTTAAAACTTTTTAATACAGTTTCATCGACAGAAAACGCCTCAGATATTAGATTTATTTCTAACCTATATTTTTTTAAATTTAAATTAAAAGTTGTTTTTCCCGATTTTCTGCGTATTTTGTCAATAGATTTCTGTTTCTGTGTGTTATGTTTAACTAAATAATAATCAGTTTTTACGTTTTTACCCCGCCCAGCACTCAAATTCACTCCAAGATCCAGTAAGTTTATTTGGTTGAAAAAACAAAAATTAAACACAATTTCTATTCTCCGGTAGTATGTTTGCTATCCCAAAGGATACTTAAATGCAATTTTATTAAAAAAAATTCATAAAATCCAAAAATAGCAGAAAACCGTATATGCAATTGTTACCCCATTTTGATGTAAGTTTTTATGTTTTATTCCAATTGAAACTATTTAGGCAGTCTGGCTGTGTTTTAGTGTAAAGTCTAAAAAGCATTTCGCATTTTAGCATTTCGCTAAAATCGATACCATTATCGATATCGATAGTTCCTAAACAGACTTGGCATCCACGTTGAATTTGATTAGTTAGGGGAGTGGCGGGCTATTTAAATTACAATGATAATTAAACCTTAAATAGAAAAGTAAGGGGTTTGTATTTTTCTGTGTTATTTAGCAGGTTTTGCTTAATTGTGTTTCTACTTTTAATTTTTACACACAACATTATCAATATCAATTGAGTGAAAATATATTGAAAATTTGCAGTTTTAACAAAATAACAATAAACACTCACCATATTTGTAATATTCTTTTTAATTCTAATTTTTTTGTTTTATTTTAGATTCGCAAAAAAACATGGATTCGTTTACTACAATTTCTATACTAGCCGTGCTGTCGATAATATTTATTCTTTTCTCTAAATGGAAACGCCAGTATTGGTATAGAAGAGGAGTAGAACAATTAAACCCACACTTCATTTTTGGAGACTATAAACCTGTTATAACTGGATCTGTTTCTATTAATACCTATTTTCTTGACCTTTATAAGTCTTGCAAAGCCAAAGGCTATAAACAAGTAGGCATTTATAATTTTTTAAGCCCAGAATGGATGCCCATGGATTTAAATATAGTTAAACAGATTCTAACAAAAGATTTTCCATCTTTTTCTGGACACGGATTTTATCATCATAAAAATGAACCATTGACTATGAACCTATTTCTAGTGGATGGTGAGGAATGGAAGAGTATGAGAACCAGATTGACGCCTACGTTTACAACAGGTAAGAGTTCGGTAAATTTGTTAGAATAAAAGGTAATAAACAACTTAAAGTATACTTTATAACAGGGTTTCCCAACCAAAAGTTTTTTCATGCCCCCCTTCTATCTATCTATCTATTGTAGCATGGGAGTTCCCTCGCGGGGCTCTGAGCACTGAGGCCAAGCCCATTATGCTCTACAAAACCCTTAAGCATATACAGGTTCCGTCACCCTGTACTGTCCCTTACGTATGCATTCCTTTTACACTGACATGGTGCTGTCGTTTTGCTTACTAGAGCCCCAATTTCCTCACTAGTGATGCGAGTCCCGTTAGTGGTAGGAATCTTATGTCATTTAGGTCCAGTCATGCCGCCTAGACATTTCCCCCGATGTGCCCCCGGTGCTGGCAATCTCTAAGTACATTATGGGGTCCTCCTTCCCTTCCCACCATCTACATGTACTTGTCTCGCTTTTTCTATCTTGTTGAGATAGGGTCTGTTTCTACAATGATCTGTCAGTATGCCTGTCAGGTTTCTCATTTGCATCATATTGAAGTCCTTTATGTTCATCAGTAGGTCCTTCCATAGTTCTTCCCCTTTAAAAGCCTTTGATTGTTGGCTTTGTCTTTTCATTTCTCGTCGAACTGTTTCTCTATCCATGTTGCTATCTCTGTCATATCCGTGTTGTAAGAGATTCCACGGTATTTGGTCCATTGTCCTCGCTTCCAAATTTGGGAGTTTGTCAGCCATTTCATTCCCGGGATCCCTTTGTGTTCAGTCTTTGCTAGAGCTATGAAATCGCTATCGACGGAAATTTTCGCGGTTTGTTTTTTTTAAACTAGAGCTGAAAAACCGTCTCGCATAAATAAGTGGACGAAACTGGAATAAGTATTTTCAAAGCAAAAGAAGCAGTTTTTTGGATTAACAAGGAATCGTTGATCCAAAATTTTCTAATGTCAAGAGATGAAAGTCGTCTTTCATGGTCGAGTCAGCCTTTATTTCTAGAAATTCTTGCGGAACTTCCTCAGGTAATTGAGACATCGACAACAAATGGGTTTCTGGTCATGTGCCATATTGGTAATTCGATAGTATCGGTGAAAGCTTATTCAATTATTTTAAATGAGTTTCTGTTTAATTTCAAAATTTATCCAGTTTTTTATTATTAATTGCTTCGGATAGCCGTAAAAAAGGAAATACATTTTTAGCAGATTATTTTTCCAAAGTTGAAGCTTTGAATAAAACCTTGAATGTGATCATTGTTACTAATCAAAGGGGCTTTTCTGCCCTGAAGTTTCAAGTTTAGCCGATTCAGGGCTTTCTAATATATATCAGCCAAATAAACTAGCTTCCATAAATTTTTCTTTTTTAAATAGTTGCATAAAATTATTATTATTTTTTTTTTTAAATTTTAAAAAAAGGAGATGACCCCTTTTCAATTTTAAAATCAAGTAACATGTTGCCTTTTGATACCAGCGCACCTTTGTGGGAATAGGAGGACCTTGTCATCAAAATCAAGGTCCTCACAAATAGAAATAACCGACTATAGCAGCGATTGAATGGAATGGAAAACAGTTAAAAACGCGGGGGTAAGCGTTAAATGGATTTTTTTTCAGAAATGCAAACGTACCTATTACGCCCCCCGACATTTTTTTACGCCCCCCTAAGGGGGCGTGCCTGCCTGGTTGGGAAGTCCTGCTTTATAAAAACAATAATTAACGTTGACCACAGAATCTTCTTCACAGCAATCTGCACAGAATAATGCTGGCTACTTTTTTTCCGTTGTTAAAAGTAACCACACGATATAAATTTATAAGCATTAAGTCGTTTATTTAAAAAAAAATACGGAAAAAAATGCAATAATTATTTAAAAAAAAGCACACGATAAAACCAGTACGGAGCCTTGGGGTACCCTAGCACCGGAATAACACAAAGAAAAATTGAAGTATCCCAAAAGTTGTTTAGGCCTTGTAACTTGGAAACTACAAAATCTGTAACAGTCAATCAAGAGAACCAAAACATACACGAACACTCCCTTCAACATCTTTAGTTCAACAAAAAGAAATACTAAAGGGATTATTTAACAATAATACGATTGTACAATGCAATAAATATAACCATTAATCATAACGGTTCCGTCCAAAATTAATTTTCTTAGATTTAATTATTTAATTTTTTGTTAATTTGTTTTACTGTTTTAAAAATAAAAATAAATAATCGCAATTTTCTTAAATCATTTTTTGCGATGTTTTTTGTTTATTTGTTTTTAGGTACTTAAGTATAAAAAAAAATATCGTTCATTACACGTCCAGAAATGTATTTTTCCGTTCTTGCATGACTTCCCGAGAATTTGTCACGCGCGCACGGAAAAATCGTCATTTCCGTACTGGTAATGAAATATACTAATTTAGTGCCAGAATATTAAAGTTAATAGAAAGATGGTAAACTTTAGCGTCGCCAAAAGGGCGACACTTAGTGGGGGTAAACGTAAATAATCAAATTAGGATAGCTGATGTAGTTTTGGGAAAAAAGAATACTTCAAACGATGTTTCTAATGCTATACTATTTAATAAAACCTAATTCACATTTTAAAAAAATATATAAAATTCATCTTTATTTTAGGTAAAATAAAAAATATGTTTGAGATTCTAGTACAAAAGACAGATGTTCTAGAACGTGTAGTTGGAAAGTGTGCTAAAACTAACCATGAAATAGAAATTAAAGAAACTATCTCCAGATTTGGTATAGATGTTATTGGAAGTGTTGCATTTGGGAAATTTAAATGTAATTCCTTGGAGGAACCAGACAATGGATTGGTATAATAAAAAAATTAAATGTAAACTTGTAACCAAACAAAGTTTATTAGTTGTGAAAGTTTTAAGCGAGTGCCCAGTGAAAAATTATGAAGAACATAAACAAAATGCGTTAGCGTATTAGTGACGTAAATTAAAATATAAATTAAATGTAATTTCCTTACTAGTTCCCAAAATGGTTTATTTCATTTACAAGTATGAACAGTGTACAATAGTAGACATTTTTTAAGAACTAGCACCTGAAGGTTAATGTATTAAAAGCTGTGCAAAGGTGTACCACTTGCAGTAATATTGTATTAGCTTAGTAATACTGCCTAGACGTGATATTTTTGTTCTGGTCTGGTTATTTCTTTTCTATTTCTTCACTGGTTCGGTTAGAATTTTTCGTTATCTCGACCAAAGCCTCTATTTTTAAGTTTAACGGAGCTGACATTTTTAAAAGAAAGTAGCAATTCGTGGAGTAAAAAAAAAAATCTTTTTATTCTTAAAACAATTTAGAAACATATTAATAAGGATGATTTTCCTGATATAGACCAAAATGAATTGGAAAAATTAGTTAAAAATAGGGCAATAAAGATGATGTTGGTCTTAAGGAGCACTTTGGTAAAGAAAATTTTTTTAAATTTTTTATTTGTGAAAAAAGTTGATTTTTTTTAGCTCAGAATGTCCGCCCTTTTTTCTGGCTTTAAATCTAAGTTACATTTTTGTACATACTAAGACAGTCTAGTTTTTTTTTATTTTTAATTAAATATATTAAGCTATTTTAGGACATGGCCATTTTAAGTCAGTGGGGATTTGTCTTCTTCTTCTGCCTGGGAGCCGTCTTGATTCACTGCCCCCCCCACTAAAAATTTAAAATGGAAATATCCCCCCAAAACTTTTCCTAAAAACCTATAAAAATTGTTATTGAACTACGATTTTAATGTCATTGTAATTTTTTATATTTTAGCGCCCCAAAATTATCTAATATAAGTTTTGTATACAAAGTAAAACAAATAAAATAAAATATGTTTGTTAATATTTTCTAACGATTGACAGAGTAGCAATATAAACTCACCGACAAAGAAAAAACCGGCACCTAAATTTTTCTAACAATTTTAATATGGCATAACTTTTTTATTTTTGCTTGTATTGCAATGATTTTTTCACTGGACGATGGATCAATTCATTAAGATGGCGCTGCAATTTGTTCCAATAAATTTTTGGTTGCCTGAATGTTTATATACCAGGGTAAGTCAAAATGATGTTTTTAGTCGTAAATTTAAAACACCAGCAATACGTAACTTCATGCATTATTACTTCGTTCAGTTACGTATTGCTGGGTGACAACGAAATCACTACCCAGCCCTTTATTTTCTTGAATGAAAACGTATGGTTTTCAAATTTTAGGATGACATATTATATCATAAGATGCCGATTTTGGATAGTATAACATGTGTCTATCACTTCCGGTTTAACCGGAAACAACATCAACTTTGATTTTTTCAATGGAACACCCTGTATATTTTTCGGAATTTGGATTCTACGGATCATTTCTGATATAAAATCTATATTATATCCTATACCTATCTCTGCTTGTTTTGAGAAAAGAGCGATTGAAGATGTCCAAACAACCGCACATTATGCAGTTTTATGGGAAAACAAATAAATGTTATAAAAATTTTATATGTTTAATTTAATTCTTCCTAAAGACCCTATCTGTGGGGTCATAATAAAACTACTTCCGGCTTTACCGGAAGTGCTGGAAAATTTTCTAATAATGTTACTTAAAAAATTTTAAAATCAACACCCTGTATTTTTTTTAAAATTTGGATTTTTCCGGCTTATTCCTAATATAAAATCTAATTAAAACCTTACCTATCTTTGTTATTTTTTGAGAAAATTGTTTCCCCCTTATAACTGCATAATTGCGGTCGTTTGAACTTTTTCAATCGCCCTTTTCTAAAAAACTAACAAAGATAGATATAGGAAAAATAGAGATTTTATATCAAGAATGACTTGTAAATCAAATTTTAAAAAAACATTTAAAAATTTTGAAGTAAAATTAAAAGAAAAGTTTAAATTTTCCCCAACCGTAAGCCAATTTTTTATGACCTCCCCAAAATAGAGCCCCAGGAAGAATTAAATTAAACATAATAAATTTTAAAAAAATTTGTTTTCCCATAAAATGCATAATGGCGGTAAGGGTTTTACCCCCTTTAATCGCCATTTTCTCAAAAACAAACAGGATAGGTATAGGATATAATATAGATTTTTATCAGAAATGATCCGTAGAATCCAAATTCCAAAAAAAATACAGGGTGTTCCATTAAAAAAAAACAAAATTAATGTCGTTTCCGGTTAAACCGGAAGTGATAGACACATGTTATAAACCAAAAACCCGCATCTTATAAAATAATATATCATCTAAAATTTGAAAGCCATATGTTTTCATTCCAAAAAAAAAGGGGTGGGTAGTATTTTGTTGTGTTTTTTTTTTTTTTTTTATATATATATATATATATATATATATATATATATATATATATATATATATATATATATATATATATATATATATATATTTTTATATATATTTTTAAAATTGATTTTTTTTTTTTTTTTTTTTTTTTTTTTTTTTTTTTTTTTTTTTTTCCCCGGCGATGGTAGGTTAGAGTTTATAAAAAGGGGGAAATTTTTAAAAAATTTTTTTTTTTTTAATTTTATCGGTCTAAAATATTTTCAGCATTGCGACGTTGCCGCTTCTATCAAAAAAATCCTAGAAACTTTTTTTTTTAAAAATTGGGAAAACCCCCTATATTAACAATTTTTTTTTTATTTTCCCCCTTTTTTTATAATACTTTTTTGTTTGCCCTATACCTATTTTATCGGTTTTCGAGAAAAAAAAATTTTTTTTTAAATATGGTCCAAAAATGGCCCCAATTAAACTTAAGTAAATTGTGCTCTCACTTCATGAAAAGTTGATGTTTTGGTGGTAGTTTAGACAGACACGATGTATTTAATTTACACCGAGAAATCGACTCCATATCATACAGGGCGTGCTAAAATTACCATTATTTCCGTTATTCTTAAAAAGGGGGCAAAAGATCATTTTTTCAAATGAAACCCCCTTTTATATTACTTTAAAAAAATAAAAGATGAAGAAGAACCTTTAAGATGACATATCATGTCCCTATACCTAAATCATCAAGTTTTCTTAATAAAGCCGCTTTTTTTGAAAATTTTTTTAAAGGGAAATTTTAAATTTTTAGTAACCATGGAAAAAATCAAGCTTATGACAGTTTGGTGACTTTTATAAGTAACCATAAACAGTTATTGACGGTGTTTAAAAAATTTCCCAAAGTGAACGCAAATATTGATTATTCAAACGAAGTTCTTATGAAATTATTTATTTTAAAAAACGACAATGTGATCAAATCAAATCAAATGTTTGACGATCGTTGGTTTAGGCGCAGGGCCATGGGATTTGGGCCCCCGAGATCACCATCTCACGCCGCTTGACTTTTTTATGGGGGGTTTTAAAAAAAAAAGGGGGGACATTACTCCAGTGCCTACTAAA
>JAHBCN010015543.1:0-20874 GCA_019359885.1 Listronotus oregonensis
TGTTAATATGCAAAGTCCTCTTGTTTTCATCAAAGAACGTCTAAGCCACTTGACTATCCTTAGTTTTAAAATCAAAACCAAAAAAGCATTTTCATTAAAAGTAAGTTCCTTTCTGTTCTTCCAAGACAGTCTTGATTTTCTTGAGCATGATCAACACTAAAGTTTTGTCTAGGTGCATAATGCAGTTTATTTTTAAAACTGGTGAGTAGCTGCAGACGTGGAAGTCTGGAACCAAGATGAATGGAAGAACAATCCAGGTTTGAACCTGAAAGTGAATCAAAAGGTGAAAGTGGATATAAATCTTAGGGTTCACACAAGGAGGCAGCTCAAGCTCAAAAATTGCAATAGAGCGGGTAAACAAAACACTGTGGGCACCGTGATTTATAACGCTAAAAAACATAGCGAAGGACTGTTTTACAAATCTTTCTTTAAAAAAACCAGTCTAAATTAATTCCTATTTTTCTTTAAAGATTAGCTAAATTTAAAATAAAACCTAATCTAATAAATGACTTGAGTTCCAAAATTGTCCTGCTTTTATTTTACATGAGAAAACATAAAAAGTTCCCATCTTTTTAACCTTCACTATATGAATAATCTCCATAATATGAACGCCTCAAATTTTTTGTATTCATATTAACGCGATTATACAAAAACAATCTTTCAAATAAGCAAATAAGTCACTTTTTTGAAAAAAAAAAACAATATAGTAAAGGGGATTTTACTGTAATAGCAAAGATTTTTTTAGGCGGTATAATAAATAGAAATATTGGCTATACATATAAAAATTTTATTCTGAAATAATCATTTCCTTAGTGTAGCTAATAATGTTTCAGGCAGCGACACAGTGATACAAAAATTTACCTTTATTAAGCTAAAAATTCTTAAAAGCATAATATAAAGTGGCGACCTCGCCAATATTGAAAAGTTCCCACAGATCAATATTAGCACGCGAAGCAAGTGAGAGGAAGGTTGTACTCATGTTTTCTTTTTCTCTCCACGCTTGTTTACACGGCCAAGCGGCAAGGTTGCCTCTACTAGTATATGCTCGAAAGTAACAATATTTTTTAAATATAGATCGAAATTCGAAATTCGATAGTATATTACCATCACTTTGGCACAAATGAACTAATCGTTCGGTTACGCTCGGAAATTGGTCAAGGTTAAAATTGACAAAATTCAAGTGACAAAAGTCACCCGTCAGTCGAGTGCGGTTCGTGTTCGTTATTCGTATGATCGAAAAATGGCTAGTTCCGCGCTGGACGAGTTTTGCGGCTCAGATTTTTGGGTAAGATTTATTTTATTTGACTGTAAATACGTTATTTTAATAACTATTTTAAATATATTTTGTGATTTGTGGCATAAATGTGATATTATGAAGATAAAATATGGCTAATTTTAACTGTAAATTTGGCTCAGCTGGGAATAGTATCAAAATACTTCCAATTTTTGTTTTGTTAAAATACTGTCTTCCTATTTACACAAATTTGTCTTACTACACAAATGTACTATAACCTATTTTTCTTATTTTCAGAACACATCACTAACCTGGAACACAGATGATCCAGACTTTACATTATGTTTCGAAAAGACAGTTCTCGTATGGGTCCCATGCTTATTTCTATTGTTATTTACGGGACTAGAAATATACTACATAATAAACAGCAAAAAGAAAGACATTCCATGGAATTGGCTTAATGTATCCAAACTTGCCATAACAGGCGTTCTTTGTATATTAATGTTAAGTGATTTTGTAACAAGTTTACGGAAGTCTAGTATAGAGTTTGTTCCTAGTGTTATTTTATACTCCAGTGTTTAAGCTGCTGGCATTTGTAAGTATTTTATTTTCTTAAATAGATAATTAAGGTTAATTTATAAACTTGATGTTTCGTGCCATTTGCTGTTACAATTTCCATTCTTATGTTAAACTTTATAAAAATCCAAGCTGCCACCCAAAAAATTTTGGGTGGCAGCTAAAAGGCAAAGCAACAAACATGAAGTTTTTAAATTGGCAGTTAGACTCTGTACTTTATATCGTGGGCGTACAACAGAACCCTTTAAGTCCACTTTTTGACAAAATGGGGATTACCTCATTTATAAGTCCATACAGAGTTTTCCCAGAAATAACACTTAAGTCCATTTCTACTTATTGTAGAAGTTACAACCATGTCAAATTGTTTAAGTCCGTTTTAGTTTATTTTTAACAGGGAGAATCATTTATGTGCACTTAAGCGATTTTTGTCAGGGATGCAAGCAGACAGGAATAAAACTGTAAGTCCATTAAAGTAAATACTCGCATTCATACTTAGGGCAGTTTGTTTTGTGGTGCATTACGGTGCGTTAATATGTCTTCTAGGGTGAAAAACTTGTTACACATGTGGAGGACAGAATCGAAACCAACATGTCGCTGCTTTACTACTTTATTTGGTTCAGATTACTCACCTTGAAATAATTCAACATAATTTTTGAAAAGCGGGCATTTCTACATGGAGATGGACTTTATGCATAGTTCTATTGAACATGCCAAGAAATTTGTTCCAGTTTTCACAATAAACGATTGGCTTATCATATTTAGGCTAAACAAGATCAAATCGAAATAAAAACAAAAAAGTGAGCCATACAATGTACAAGAATTAAAATATAATAACTTTTATGACTTAAAGGCTTTGACTGAAAGTTTAATTAGAAACAAAAATAAAGACACAGAAGAAAAACCGTCAATTGGCTACTTATTAAAACTTTGAGATATTCAAAAGAAAATCCTGGAATAATTGAATTCAAATATATGCATTCAGATACAAAGTACAGATGCATTAACGTTTTTGGAAGGGGAAAAACCAGCGTTTCAAAGTACTTAAACAAACTGTATAGCCAGCACTTACCAATAAGTGAAAAGAAAAAGAAGATCTATTAAAATTTTGCCAAAATCAAATAATACACACCCAATTCCATGGATGGTACCAGTCCCTACCTACCTCTAAAAATTCACTAGATTGTTTCACTGAAGAAGACAGCAGCGATGATGATGAACTTCCTTTAATCCATTTTGTCCAAAAAAGTAGTGAACAAAACGGGAAAAAACTGTAAGTCCAACATGTTTTTGAAAAAGGCATATTAAAAAAACTGTTCATTGATATCGTGTTTTTACTGGTAAAGAATCTTTAAAAGAAAGCAAATACACTTTCTATATATAAACAAAATAACCTATTACCAAAAACAAATTTTACAAGTTAATTCAATTCTTTAATTGCATTTTTCTCATAATGAGCTCTCATGGACTTAAACGATTCTGCTTGTACGCCCACGATATGTTAAAAAATATTAAAGCCCAGATATTAAAAGAAATGTTATACAAATATAAAGAAAGTAACAACCAAGATTTTTCCTTAAAAAACCATGATAGTTTATATAGCTAA
Source organism: Listronotus oregonensis (assembly GCA_019359885.1). Lineage (NCBI taxonomy): Eukaryota > Metazoa > Arthropoda > Insecta > Coleoptera > Curculionidae > Listronotus > Listronotus oregonensis. The sequence continues at coordinate 3,414 of JAHBCN010015543.1, forward strand.
CCAGAAATAGTGACACTACTGTCCTTTGGTGGCGTCTACCTTTGTTTGCCTTAGTAGGTGCTACTTAGTGTGGGTATTTTTTGATGTTTGATATTGCATTTCACGGCTCTCCCCTAAACTATCCCCATTAACTTCTTGGTAATGTCATCCAGATGGGACCTACAGTTTTCCATAAATTCCAAAACAACATCCAAGAATACATGGTGTTTACTAGCGATGATCTATCCAATTATTAATTGTGTCCAGCATAGCTCAGCTTTGCTGATCTCATGAGAAATGGTATTTCAGCCTGTTGTTAGCTTAAATGTTTTGAATATCCTTACATGAAAAATGTACTATTTATTTTTTTAATACCTAGTTTACTGAATGTAAGAATTTCCATTAAGATTGGCTGTTAAATCAATTTTCTATTTAACTATTTATAGAGTTATGTAAGTAATATGTTTTTCTCAGTAATATTAATCAGCCTATACCTAAGTATATAACTTTTATTCACTGTGTTTGATATCTGTTTTTATTGAATGAAACACATTTTTTCCATATTTATACTCTCTATGACACAGTAATGTGAATAGTGTTTTGTTTAAAATGTATTTATTTAGTTATTTGTTAAAACTAAGTAAACATTTTCATTTATTGGCTAATCCCTGTTTAATAACAATATTGTGCAATATGATAAAATGTTTCGTTTAAGTATTGATCTGCTTTTTGTGACTTGTAGAAAACTCTACCTTATTATTTAAATATTTATATCAGGTAATTATTGCATATACGGTTTTCTCCTATTTTTGGATTAGGTATATGGCCATGTTTTTATATAGTTATATTCTAGTGTCCTCAGGAATTGCAAATATACTGGCGGAGAAGAAAAAATATTTGTTTTAATTTTTTTTATTTTTATTTTAAAATTTAAAATTAGCATTGGTTTTCTCCATATAATGCCAAAATTCCCCTTTATGACAAGAAACCTCCCCGCATTTTCACATCTGAAATATAATTGGAGGAAAATAAAAAACCGCTTTAACTAACCAGAATTAACCATGACCCACCTTTTAGACAAATTCAAAAGCCCTCAGTCGGTCATGGTTGGTTTTGGTCAGTTGTGGCTAGAACCTTTTTATTTTGCCCAATTATATTTCAGACAGTAAAGAAATATCAAAAAATTTGATGACCTGAAATTATTAAATCCGGAACACTGTTGATACTTATTTTGGATTTGACAGTAAAAAGAATTTATAATCAATTTGATATTTTTTTTATTTAACTTAAAAGTTGTTTTTCCCGATTTTCTGCGTATTTTGTCAACGAATTTTTGTTTGTGTGTGTTTTAGTGAATAATTATCAATCCATACGTTTTTACCCCGCCCAGCACCCCTATTCACTCCAAGGTCCCGTAAGTTTGTTTATTTGAAAAAAAAATATTTAAACACATAATTTCTCTTTTCCGCCAGTATATTTGCAATCCCTGAGGACACTAGAATATGACTATATAAAAAATTTGCCATATAATCTAAAAATAAGAGAAAACCGTAAGTATATGCAAGTGTTACCTTATATCAATTTATTATTTCCTATGAAAATTCAATAAAAACGTTGAAACCTACCAAGAGTGGTTTAGGAAACTTCATTTAGCTTAATCATATATTTTATAAAAGCCGTTTTATTTAATAATATAAGATTTTTATTACACAATAAATAAATTGTGGTAATAAAAGTTATTTAATAACTGTCAAATTTTAAGTATAAATTAACATGCCTGAAAATAATACAATACCCTTAAAAGAGGGACAGGGATCAGGCATTGCTTATCTAGCTGTAAAAAAGTGTCATCAGGAGGTCCATTCTCCAGTCTCAATTGAAAAATGTTGCAATGGACAAATGTCGAAAATGAGTCACTAGTGCCCGTTTTGTTTTTTATTCTGGAGTGTTATGCTAGTCTTAATCTCGAATTTGAAATTTTGCCAGATGGCAAAACTTGGCCATTGAGTTGGCAACAGTGTATATGTAGATAATTGAACGGTAAAGGTTCTTATGGATTGTAAAGTAAAATTACCATCTCTGAGTTACAAAAAAGGCCCTCAAATTGCACTAAATCAAGATAGTGATATATTTCGGCCAAGGTCATTGGTTCTTACTGGTTCACATCATACCCTTAGCTACACCAGCGCCTCTTTATTTAGTGCTATCCTGGGGCTTCCTTTTGAGCCAAACAGCCATAAGAGATGGTGTATCTCACTCCCCTTCATAAAGGCTCTTAAAAAAGCAGATAATAAACATAACCTATAAAATTTCAGTCGTTTACCGGTGATTTTGTGAATTTGTGTATTTTAAAATTGAATTTTATTTTTTAAAAGAAGAATAAACAAACTGTTATAAAAAAACTACAATATTGTAGTGGAGCTCAGAAAGATGAACTAGTAGAGTTGGTCAAAGTCGATAAAAATCTGTTAATGGAAACTTTTCTTCATCCTTGATATTAAAAGATACCAAAAAGAAGTGGATTATTATTGCTTAAAACTCTAGTGGGACTGTACAGGGACACTGCAGATTGAAATACCACATGCACAAGATCGGCCTAGCGGAAGACGACGAGTGCCGCATGTGCATGGAGGGGATGAATCGGCAGAACACATACTGTGTTCGTGCCCAGCAATGGCACGACTAAGGATTCGCAATCCTCGGCAATGACACCTTGTTGCGGGGGAGGTGAAAGATCTTTCTCCCAACAGGATCATCAGATTCATTAAAAGTCTGGACCTGGTGGATAGATTACAGTATTACTAAATATAAAAGATCTTTTTATGCACAAAACAATGTAATGTATAATTCCATAAAAAAATAATTTTCATTGGCATACGAACATTTTGCACCATATTATTTCTGATATCTATTGCTCAATATTGTATATAAAACTAAATTAATATACCCATTAAAATTTCTATTAATAACCAATATTTTTTTTCCATTCAAACAAAAATATCTTTTAAAAAAAGGTAGGTTAGGTACAACAATCATGAACGAAAATTCATTTCTCACATTCTAACCACTCGCAAGAATGTTAAATAGAAAATGTCGAAAATGACATTCGAGAATCCAAATTTTTTACCTATGAGACATTATGTACTCTAAATTAGAGAATAGACCGCCAGAATTATGAAATTACTGATAGGATATGGCACACATTACATAGGATTCAGGCTCTTCAACGATTTTTTTTTTTAATTTAAGTATGTTGTTATATATATATATATAGGTCAATAGGAACATCTTTTAAATGGGACATTTTTGGGCAGGCTTATAGGGTGGCCCAAAAAAATAACTGAGAAATTAAAGCTTCCCTGTTCTTTAATACCTACTAATTTAAATGACTAAAACATCTGACCTATCATCTAAATCCCACAAAAAAATATTTTGTTTGCTTGCTTAGAGTTAAAAATATGTGATTAGCCATTTAAAACATACAGGGTGCTCCAGTATCGAAGAAATAAACATGTTAATGCCTGGTAATATGTTGATTTCATAATATATTTTCAGAATTTTTACTTTTTTGTCAGTTTCTTGTGCTCCAAGTCAAAAAATTGAACCAATTAAGCGATCTCCTTGCTTACATACCAAAAAACAAAGAAACATACATAAATGTTTAATTTCTGAAAATATATACACAAGTATATCACGATATTAACATTTTAGTTGGCATAATCCATACTTTTTATATGATACTGGACCACTCTGTATACAGGGTGTCCCAAAAAGTATGGTCCAAAGTTTGGGATCATGTAGATTGGATCAAAATAAGGTGCCAACTTTATATAACTTTTTGCTCTAGGCCCCTTCTTTACCGAGCTATTAGCTCTTAAAGGTAACAATTAAAAATCGATTTTTCATTAATAACTTTTGAACGGCTTGTACGATCTGGAATTTTTTTGTTGATTAATTCTAGCTAATAACTGTCTTGCATTAAATGCTATAAACATGCCCCGAAACCATTAAAGATACCAGATCCGGACTATCAAATTTGTAAAAAACTTAAAAATTTTTGCAGTGTTGCCATATTTAACATTTTGACCTTACTGGTAGATTCCCCTGAGTTTTCTATGGAAAAAAGGTATACTTTATCTTTATTAATTGGACGAGCGGTTTTCGCGTAAAACGCATTTAAAATCATTAAGGTATACTCGAGGGCTCTCGGTAAGATATACCCTGGGGCTCTCAATAAGGTGTACTTAAGGACTCCCTATGAATCTTATGTCAAAATCTACTATGAGATGTCAATTTTCAGCTGAAAATTATAAATTAAAAGTTTAAAAAACTTAATTTAGTTTAACAAAAAAAAAATAAATAAATAAAAACAATAAAACCATACAGCAAAGTAGAAACTTTATGATTATTAGTAGAATAACAAAAAAAAACTGCTATGCGTAAATTTAACTAAGGTATGTGTTCAAAGTGAGCACCCTGTACAGCTACACATTTTCTTAATTTACTAAGACATGCTCTTTAAACCTGAAACATCGTGTTAGGATTATTCCTTATTGCAGAGCAATGAAACATATTTCTTTCTAATAAATCTTCAAATAAGATCAAGACGGCCACTTTCGCTTTTAATTATAATTTTCAGCTGAAAATCGACTTCTATTAGTAGATTTTGACATAAGATTCAAAGGGAGTCCTTAAGTACACCTTATTGAGAGCCCCAGGGTATATCTTATCGAGAGCCCTCGAGTATACCTTAATGATTTTAAATGCATTTTACGCGAAAACCGCTCGTCCAATCAATAAAGATAAAGTATACCATTTTTCCATAGAAAACTCAGGGAATCTACCAGTAAGGTCAAAATGTTAAATATGGCAACACTGCAAAAATTTTGAAGTTTTTTTACAAATTTGATAGTCCTGATCTAGTATCTTTGATGGTGTCGGGGCATGTTTATAGCAGTTATTGCAAGACAGTTATTGGCTAGTTAATCAACAAAAAAATTCCAGATCGGCAAGCGTTCAAAAGTTATTAATAAAATTGATTTTCAATTGTTACCTTTAAACTAATAGCTCGGTAAGAAGGTGCATAGAAGCAAAAAGTTATATGAATTGTTACCTTATTTTGATCCAATCTACATGATCCCAAACTTTGGACCATACCTTTTGGACACCCTGTATGTTAAATGTTAAATCAAATAATTTCAACTCTAAAAAAATAAATATAATATTATTCCGTTGGATTTAAACAAAAATTTACTCTTTTTATCCATTTATATTGGAATTAATAAACAGCTAAGCTTCAAATTCTCAGTGAATTTTTGGGAACACCCAATAGGGCTGCACAAAAATGTCTTATTTAAATTTAAAAGATGATTTTTGGAAACAACATACTCAAATTTTAAAAAAATCGTTCGAGAGCAGAATCCCATGTTATGTGTGCCCTCCTATCCTTTGCAAAAAATGTATATAAAATAATTCCTCCGAATTGAAGCTAAGATCGAAATTAATTCATTCTACAAACTTTTTTACTCTTGTCAATTTCTCCAAAAACTTTTCTAAGTAGTGATGAAGAACGGTCTTGGTCTTAGCGGTCTTGGTCTTGGTCTTGCAGCAAGACCAAGACCAAGACCACCTTCGCTTGCAAGACCAAGCCAAGACCAGGGGTATGCAAGACCAAGACCAAGACCGAGGGGTGCAAGACTACGCAAGACCAAGACCGACCTGCAAGACTCTTGCACTTTTGTCATATTTTTTTTAAATTTTAATATTCAATTTTCATATTCAATGTACAGAGGTATTTCATACAGACATGACAAAAATGTGTCGAGAACTGCCTAAAAAGGCAATTATTTTATGAGTAACAGGTTTTTTTAATAAAATAATAATTAAATCGATCACTTCGTTTTTTAATAATATTATCTAAAAACGATAACTAGTAGATTCAGTAACATGTTTCAAAAATAATAAGATTGTGACTCAATGGTCCGACAAAGCTCGATATCTCCAAAACCGTTTACGACAGAGAAAAACTAAGAGTACAAAAGTTATAGAAGCTGAAAATTACTTACCTATTCCCAATGTTTTTTTTTTAATTAGGTATCTAGTGATGCCACTTACTGGATCAAAAATTTCCAAAATTCAGGAAAACATTATTTTAATGCCACACTGTAAGAAGTGGCATAATGATGCCACTTCTTTAAACTAAGATATAAATGTAAAAGTGATGGTTTAATAAAAAATATATTTGTCATTTTATATAGGAATACTTTTAATATAAATGGATTTTAAATTTCACTTCCGGTTTAGACGGAAAAGTCAAAACAATGCCAAAAGTATAATGATGACGTTATTTTTGTCAAAACCGAAAATGATATATAAAAAACTATCTACGTCGACATTGTACCTATATGACAGTTTAAGAATTTCCAGCATAATATATGGGAAGCACTTTTTTAAATAAATTTTTTTGCTATAATTTTTCTATTTTAGGTTAAAAGCTAAAAATAAGGAAGTTTTCTTGAGTGGTAGTGGATTTTTTGGAAAATTCTGAAATAGAAAATAATTTTACATTTTACGCCCTTTTTTCTATAATTTTTGTATATTCAGTTTTTACCATTATGAACGGTTTCGGATATATCGATCTTTGTCGCACTATCGAGCCACCTTGTATATGCAGAATGTTTATAAAGTATTTGTACAAACTTTGTACGGCAAATGTTTGACTACTTTGAACATAGAAAGTTTATTTGAACTGAAAAGCTTTCTAAATACCTTTTTTTGAATTAAAAACCAATGTTTACATATAAGAATCATTTTCATGGAAATTTCACATCTGGTTGAAATTAAAAGTTTTTTTTCTGCCCTCAGAGTACTCAGTATTGTAATTTTATATGCTTCTTTAAAGAAAATTTAAATATTTCCTGTCACTAAAATGAAGCGCTATAAATAAATAAAACCCTACATTTAAAATATCCTTTTTAATCAAATAATTTTAATGTACATGTAAGGTTAAAATTGGTATATTTTAAAACTTTAAAGCAAAAAATATAGTCTCCATCTTTATTTATTTGTAAGTATTAAAAAAATATATATTTTATTTAAGATTGCTTAGTTTAAATTATTACTACCAAAAAAAACAAGACCACCAAGACTCTTGCAGCAAGACCAAGACCAAGACCGGTTGGTGCAAGACCAAGATCAAGACCTTCTTCGGGCTTACAAGACCAAGACCAAGACCAGACTTGCAAGACCAAGACCAAGACCAAGACTAGCCCGGTCTTGGTCTTGGTTAACTTTCTCATCACTATTTCTAAGTTAAAAAAAAAACCTTAAACATCTAAAAACCTAGCACCTCCAGTAAATATAAACTTAGACTTTAAACAAATCTTTATGTACTGTCATAAAAATAAAAAAATAGGAGGAACAGTTTATTCTCCAACTTGCTTCCTAGTTTTGTTTACAACTTTTTAATAAAATAACATAATAGGTATAACATACTGCCAATGCTATAAAGATTTAATTTTAGGAGGTCATAAAAATTACATTGATAATTTTAAGGGTTCAGTGGATTCAGTTTACTTTCTTTTATAGTCTAGTAGTATGAAAGTGAAATCGGTAGTAAGATTCTTAATTAAAAACGTTTAATAAGTACTTAAGATATAAGGCAAACTAATTAAGTGGGTACTTTAGTTTATTACAATGTTTCACTTGTTCTGATTCATAAAAACAATTATAAGCATATTAAGGTATAAAGTGTCTGCTTTATACAATTTTATGCAATGTTTTTTGGCAATCGTCCTGAATGATTTAAAATTATATTAGATAAATTATTTGAAACGTTTAATCAGGCAAATTCCCAATTTCGTTAATAGATATCGAAATAAATGATAACAAAAAACGCGGTGTTATTATAAAATATTTTTTTTAATTTGTGTGTTTTAAAAACCCATAAACACAAATTATGGACTAACAAATTCAAAACACACTTTTCTTGTGCGGAATGGTAACTCTTTAGTTGCCCATTTTTTGTATATCGTGTCCTGATAAGGGTAGGGAGTGGTTGTATCTTGACAATGGTAAGGTCTAAAGATTGGGAAAAAAATCCCTATAAATAAAGTGGCCAAGAGAAATGTTTAGAAATTATTTTGAAGTTCGTAATTCGACCGCTAGAGGGCGTAACTGCTTTGTGATTTTTTTAAATCTCTCATAATAAGGGAGGGGGAAGTCAATGCATTGTTCAATATTTACATTTTAATATCTCCTGACTAAAAACTAAAACAGGTAATCACTTTGGAGGGTTAATTTTGAAACAAACCAAGAAATGAAATGACAATTTATTGGTACAAATGAAAGAAATTTAATTAATAATTAAACCTATTGCACAAAAGTAAACTAAGCAGTTATCACAGAGAAATGTAGATATGTATAATTTTGCGTTTTTAATAAAAAAAGTCACTTCTTTATGCTAGTTCTGATTAATTGTATGAAATAGTTAATGTTTGATCTAAAATTACATTAAATAAAATTTGTTGTTTTCTATTTTAGATTTTGAGATATTAAGCGTTAAAATAAATACGTTTCTAAAATTTTCAAAATTAACCTCTATCAGTTACTCTTATTAATTAGATAAAAATTAACAAAATCACAAATATTTTTACACCCTATTCCTTACATCTGAATACCTACCTTTTACATGCTGATAATTTGTAATTGTCACACTATGGCCTACTAAAATTTCGGGAAAAACATCGATTTTGGCTTACTTTTGATTAAACCGGAAGTAAAAAATTGGTTTTATATAGTCACTGAAAGCGTGTCCTGTCAGTCGATTTTCATACTCATCTATCTGATTTGGACAACTATATGAAATTTCTACCCAAACATGTATCATGGGCTCTCCGACTACAAATAAGATCCAATATTTCATAATTTAATAGCTCATCTACTTATTGAAAAAATTGATTGATTTAAATAAAACCATGTGACACAGTTTATCAAGAATAGAGGCGGGTGGATAAATTATTTAAAAGTACCCAAATGCTAAAGAATATACATAACATATTTTTCGTTTGGAGAATTGATGGTAATTAAATGGGGAGTAAAAAAGCTTAATAATAATAATAATAATATGTTATACAGGGTATACGGAAATACCGTTTGAATAATTGTAGGGATGATTCTACATGTTAAATTATGAAGAAAAGTTCATATCAACATAGGTCCGCACATGCGTCATGAGGTCGCTATAGCGATTCAAAAATGGCACCGGGATATAGGGGTTCTATTTTATATCTCTGGAACCGTTTTAGATAAATTATTATTTTAATTAGGGATGGAACGGACTCATGTTTCACCGGACTACCGAACTCCGGACTTCCGGCCGCCCAGCGAACCGGATGCCGGAAGTCCGGCGCCGAACTCTATGTCTTTTTTCCTCAAAAAATAAAATATTAATCGGTGCTACTTACATTTAAATGTCAATCAAAGATAATAAAGTACCAAGGAAATATTGTAAACTAAGAGTTTTCATACAAAGACAATTGACAGGCAAAGCATTCAGATAGAGTAATATGTCATATATTATGGCAACCCTTATTTAAAAACCACACTTAAAAATTCTAAAAAAAAGTTATAAAAATCACCAAAAAGTTCGTTAAAATTTATAATGAATTTTATAAATTTTTAAAATCATAAACAATTTTGTAGAATAGTTTACTTATACATATAGCCTTCAATATTCTTAAAAATCCTTATATTGTTGCCGCACCCTGACTTGCATTGTAGTGTTCCTTAAACATCGATAGTCTATCGATAGTTATCAATAGTACACGTGCATCGATACTATCGATGTACACGTACTATCGAAAAAATATATTTGTTTTTACGGTATAGGTCATTATCGCCCTCTAGTAGAAAGAAAAGAAGTTAAATTACTTAACTTTCAAAACATAACAGTATTCTATCCTGTATTTGTGGAATCAAAATGGGAAGTACCGGAATTTATGTCAAACTTTGTTTACTTTTTGTTTTTTAAGGTGTCTTCTGTCTTCCTCTTACTGGTATTTCTTTACTTAAGATTGTTTTTATCAAGCTTCTTCTATTACTTACTTTTTGTTTGGATATAGCACAACAATAAAATCAAAATATTGAGGTGTTCAAATTCCATGATTTTTTTTTATTTTAGGAATACTTGAAACTCGATAGTATCGATACTATCGATATTTTTTATAATTATATCGATAACTATCGATAGTTTGTACTATCGATGTTTAAGGAACACTATTGCATTGTGAATACCCATATTATCCTATATAAATCATTTTAAGGGGTTCCCCACCGAATCCGCGATTGCTATTGGCGAGCAACATATAAACCATTAGAACTGCTTGGGCTTAGCTGGGATTCCCCCATAAACCAATAAAAATGAGAAATTTATTATTATATTATTTTGGTATTCCCCAAACTAATTGAGCTAGGAATTCTCCCATAGATGAAAACAAAAATATAGAAATGTGGAGCATTATCAACAGTTTTTTCTTAAAATACCACCTAATTTGATACGATATTTAAGCGCCCCAGCAAGTAGTGTTTATTTAGAGAGGTCTTTTTTAGAAATTGGCAACATTTATAAAGAAAAGGGTTCTAGATTAACCGCAGTCAAAATGCTGAAAAACTTTTATTTATTTATCATAATTTGAAAAAGATTCTTTTTGATTATTAACAGTGTTTTTCCTTATTTGTAAGAGAATTGGAGATTACCTGTAATCAGTTGATAAATGTAAGCTGCTTTTTCTACCCAAGATTTATATTTCCCTCTATTTATTTTTCCAATGACTTATTAAATTATATTTCCTTATTAATAACATTAAAAATTTCCGGCCGGACAGCCGGATTTTTTCAGAAAATCCGGCCGGACCGGAAGTCCGGTGAAGTGGCCGGACTTGCCGGATTCGGTACTTGAACCGGACGTCCGTTCCATCACTAATTTTAATCAGGGCATACCGAGAGGGGAGGCCTCGAATTAATTTGTTCACATTTTTTATTAAACACCATATTTCTGCGATATACTAATTTAACATAAGGTTCAAAAATTAAGTGCATTTTATTATAATTGTGTTAATTAGAGTGAAATTAAAAAAAAAATTGTTTTCGCTTTTCAAAAAATTCCGGAATACTCTTTTGTTTGGGCAACCACTCTTTTCTGTGTTTTCAATGAAACGGCTAGCCGACGTTTTCAACAAGGATCCCTTTTTTTTATGTTATTTATACCGCCAAATCAGAATTTTTAAAGAAAATACAAAAATATAACGTTTAATAAAATTGTGAATAAATTAAATCGAGGTTTCCCTGTGGGCACCCCCCTGATTAAAAAAATAATTTATGAAAACCTACTATTAAAAGCAGTGCATATGCCAAAATCAAATGACTATCTAAAACGGTTATTATGACGCATTTGCGGAGCTAGTTGATATGAAATTTTTTTTCATAATTTAACAAGTAGAATCACCCTAGAATCATTCGAACGGTATTTTCAGACAACCTGTATAAGATTATACATCAATTAAAGCAAAATAAATAGATTCCAAAAAGGACAATTCTTCTTATTCGAGAGAGTGTATTTGGGGCTAATGGTATTAAATTTTCTTTATTATGTTTTTTAAAAATTTTTTTTCCCCAAAAATTTAGTTTATGTAGTGAATTTTATTATTTCATCATTTAAAAATATGTTATTGAGTACGCATTTGAATGTTAAGATCGAGGTTAAGATATTAGTTTTAGTTAGGTTTATTAAAAGAAAGCAAGTTAGAGTTACAGCTTTTTTTTAAATTTTTTAAAAAAATCATTTTCAATTAAAAATTTTTCATCATATGTATAAAGATATTCCATAAAATATTATAAAAAAGGGTGGAAAAAAAAATTTTTTTTTTTTTTCCCCCCAAAAGGGAAAAATTTTGCCACAGATAGAATAATGGAAATTTTTTAAAAGATATTACGGGGTTATAATAATTTATTAAAATTAAATTAAAAAAAATATACAGAATGTCCGATAATATTATCCCCAAAATTTTATTTTAAAACCCCCGGAAAAGCTCTTTTAAAGGACTTAGTTTATCAAAATCTGTTGACCCAAAAAATAAAGTTTTTTTTTTTTCCAATGTACTTTGCTCCTCCCCCTCCCTATATTTGACATGGGGTGGGAAAAAAACGCAAAAAAAAAAAAAAAAAATTTTTTTTACATAGTTTACTATAAAACTATAAAAATAAGTTCAAAATTTTTTTAAAGTTTTTTTTTGTTCTTAGTTTTCCCCCCTGGGGGGGGAAATTTTAAAATTTGAAAATAATTTTCGCATTTTGAAATTTTTTCTATAAATATTTTTTCGAAAGTTATGCGATAAAGATTTTCCCCCCATCGCCAAGGACGATCTTATGGGGCAACCCCGTATTCCAAGAAATAATTTTAACCTTTTTTTAGTTTTTTGGGTTTTTTTGGGAAATGACCATTAATTTTTTTTTTTCAATCATTCAACCTTTTTTTTAATTTGGGCCAATTAGGAATGGGGGCCCCTGGGGGCCCAAAAAAACCCCATTTTTTTTTCCAAAACCCCTTTTTATTTTTTTCCAAAAAAAAAATTTTTTTTTTTTTTTTTAAAATTAAATAAAATTTTTAAAAAAAAATTGAAAAAAAAATTTGAAAAAAGGAAAAAACCCGGTTTTTTTTGATTGCCGGCCACAAGTATGCGTCCGATATGCGTCCCTTACCTTTGATCGCCGTCTTTTGACTCATACGGCGTATCGGCCTCTTTGTTTTTTTTTATTTATTTTAAAAAATCAACTTTATCAAAAAAATTTTTAAAAAGGGGGGAAAAAAATAACTAAATTATCACAATTTGTTTTTTTTTAAATTTTTTTTCCTGAAATCAATTTTTTAAAAATTTTTTTTATTTTTCTTTGGGGGGTTTTTAAAAAAAATTAAAAAAAACCAAACAATTTTTTTTTAATTTTAATTAAGGAATTTTTTTGAAAAGGGGAAAAAAAAAAAACATTTTTTTTATTTAACCTTTTTTTTTTTTTCATTCAAAAATCCCAAATTTGAAAATTTTCGATAATTAAGGGTATTAACCATTGTATAAAATAAAATAAAAAAATTTTTTTTATTTTATTCTTTTTTTTTTTATTTTTCGTGTCAAAAACCCAAATAGGGATTTTTCAAATTTTTAAAAAACATTCTAAAAAAAATTAACTTTATCAAAAAGTCAGGGGAAAATTTTTTTTTTTTATTTAAAAAAATAATAAAATTTGTCCTTAAAAAAAAAAATTTTTTGCAATTTTTTAAACAATTTCGGTTTAAACAATATAAAATTTTTCCCCATAAAAATGCTTTTTTCCCTTTTAAAGGGGGAAAAATTTCGCTGAATGCCTAAGGGGGCGGGGCGCCCCCAAAAAAAAAGGGGGGGCGTTTTTTTGGGGGTGGGTGATTTGTAACTTCAGTACTTCATTTTTTAAAAAAATTCCAAAAAAATCCTTCTTTGAAAATCCATTTATTAGTTCATATTTTTATCCTATTGTTTTTAAAAAAAAATAATAAAAAAAAAATTTTTTTAATTTTTATTGGTTCACAACCATTTTTTTTCTTAAATATTTAAATGGATCAAACACTGAAAGATATCGCCTTTAAGTGTCGTGAGGGGCCCCCTTTCCCAAGACACGTGTTAAAATTATTTTATATTGTTGGGCCAAGCAGAACATTGCCGAACCGGATTTTTTTTTGTACCAACTTAAAATAAAGAAAAAAAAAAAAATTAGAAGGTTCGATTTAATTCACGATTGGCGCGAACAAAAATTGTTTGATTTATTTGTGCAATTGTATTTTAGTCCGTCAACGTTCGTCGGTCCGTGTTTGCGGATACAGTTGAAAAAAAAGCCGCGGTGGGCCGTCCGGCCCACGTGACAGAGGTATGTCCAACGATTCGTTTAAAAAGAACGAACGGCACGGGATTCGAATAAATTATTGTTTTCAATGGATTCGAATTTTTTGAGCCACTTGCTCGATCGCTCTGTGATGAATAACGAACCCGTTTGGATGTTTTTTTTTGGGGTTCATAAGGCAAACAGAATCGGATTAAAAACCAAATTTTAAAAATTGGATTTTAGACGGAAAATCTTTTTTTTGTGCTACGACCGGCGTGGCGAGCGGTCTGTTATATTTCGATTTTCCCTTACCAGGGTTTTGGGAAAAAAATTTTTATGCGTTTTGGGGGGGTTTTCAGTTTTTGGCTATTAAAAGAAATTTTTTTATTTGTTTTAACTTTTTTTTTGAACAAATTTTTAAAATTGGGAGGCTTTGGTTTTTAAATTATATTTTTTGAAATTTTTACCAAACCCGGGGGCCCCCTAATAAAGGAATCGGTTTAAAAAAATTTTCTTTGGTAAAATTTCGATTCAGAAAAAAGATTCGAACTTATCAGACGTTTTTCCGGGCCCATGCACGCACGCCCCGGGCCCCCCTCCCGCCATCGCTCGCACCCCGACAGTCTTAATATTAAATTTGTTTTCTCCTTTAAGAAAAGGGTTTTTAAAAAGGGGTTTTAAATTTAAAATCCAGGCGAGTAATATGTTATTGAGATTTTTGGGAAAAAAAAAAGGGGGCGCTACAAAATAACTGATTTTCAAAGGGCGTTAGACGAAATAAGTTTGGGAACCCGATTTATACCATCAGAAAATTTAAAAAAAAATTGAGGGAAATATTTTTGGACTCATGCGCCGATTTCTCCTAGACTAAATGGGTTACCCGTTTAAAAAGAACTATCTTTCTTAGTGTCACTTTTTAGCTTTAAAAATTTTTTAGTAAATTAATTTTGTTGGTACGTTTTTTAGGTGGGAAATCGAATCCTTAAATACCGATATTCTCTCGTTTATATAATATACCATTATTACCTTGACCACCACCATAAACAGCGTGTATTGAGGAATTTTTATCTGATTTTATATTTATTTCCACACCTACACATCTCATTTTTGATAGCAAAAATACACGTTTAAATAATTTAAAGATTCTTTAATAATCTTGTGGTTTAAAATAAATCGCTGGTTTATGCAAATATTGTTGTTATAGGGTTTTAAATTTTTTTTTGGGAAATAGAAGGAATTTTTTAAAGTAAATCCCCCCAATTTTTTAAAAACTTCCATAATAATCCCAAATTTTAAAAAATAAGTTTTTCCCCTTTTTTATGCTCTGGGAAATTTTCTAAAAGCCGGGGGGCCCATACTGATTCCCCCCCGGGGGTGTTCCAGGGCCAAAACCATATTTCATTGTTGCCGGTGGGGGGAAAGTGAAATAGTCCACTGATGAAAAAAGTCCGAAAAAGTACACAACTTTTAAAAAAGGTAAATGGGACTAAAGTCCCCCCGGCAACACTATTTAAATTTTCCTTAACTGTAATTTTAGATTAGTCGGGGTACGAGCCAGGGGGAGTAACGGGGGCAGACATCTGGTGGACACAAGGAAAAGGGAGTAATTGTGATGGGTTTTAAAAACACGTACAAAATAATCCGGGTTAAAACGGTGTCTTCCCCCCCACTTCTAGATGGCAGTAATTGGGGAAAAAATAAGTATTATTCCAACCACAAAAAAAGTTCCTATGACATTTGTTAAATAAAAATTTCATACCTCCTTAAAAAGGGTTTTTGCCCCCTTTTTTAAAAATTTAAAACATCTTTTTTTAAAAGTATTTTGATTTGAATTGTTGCTTTTTTGTAATTGAGTATGGGGAAAAAAAACAAAAATTTATAGTGAATGCAGAAAAATTCAAAGGTCGGGAACATTCAGTATTTCGGGGGTTGGGGTTTTTTTACCAAAAGGGGGTAGGGGTTTTTTTTTTAATGAAAGAAAAAGGGTTTTCAAAGAATATAACATTAAAGGTCATTATGAAACAAAACATTTTCAAAATTACTCAAAAAAAGGGGAAAGGGGGGCAAAAAATTCGAAAGCAGGGGGAAAATTTTCCCCCCCAAACTTTTTTTTTTCAAAACAAAAACAAGGGCTGCAAAACCTTTTTTCCCCCCCTTTGGTGGTTTGAAAAAAACGTGGAAAACCATTCGCCGATGGAGAAAAAAAAGAAGCATAATTACAGTAGCCGAAGAAATGTGCCCTGGGGAAAAATTTTTTTAAAAATGTCAGTATGTCAGCAAACACTGTTTTGGGAAAAGGGGGGGGAAAAACGCTGAAAATATATCCTCTCAACTGTTCGACAAAAAAGGACATTTTGAGGGCTTTGGCCTTGGATGAGTCAACGGATTTTCAGATAATTTTCTTTGGGGGTTTTATTCGAGGAGTAGATAAAAGCTAGAAGTAAGAAGAATTTTTGATATGAAAATATTCATGGCACAACTACTGGCAGATTTTTTTAAAAAGTTGAAATGGCCATTAATCAAAAAAACCCTTTTGATGGAAAAAGAAATGTATTACAACTGATGGAGGAAAAAAATAAAAGGGGGAAAAATAAAGGAGTGGTCGCTGTTGCGTAAAACGGGAAAAATGACGGGGGGAAAAAAACCCCTTTTTCTTTCATTGAAAATTCATCAGCAATTTTTTGGGAAAATTGGTTTGTTAGTTCTGAAACCAGTCAACAACTGTTAATTTTATCAGATTTTTTGGGTGAATCAAACCCCCCCAAATTTCCCACAATTTAGAAGAGATTGGAGAAACTGATTAATTATCATACTGCCACGCTGGCTTAGGTTTTGGGGAAACCCTTTTTTCGCTTTTTTGAACTTTGAGCAAAAAATTGAAATTTTTTGAATGAAAAGCATCGCCCTCTTACTGAATTACAAAAAAAAAGCATTTTAAGTTAAAATTTATGGATTTTAAAAAATTTAACGAACCGAATTTGGGATTGCAAAAGAAAACCAAAACTTCCCGATTTATACACTAATATCAAAACATTCCGGGGAAAAAAATTTGGGGGGTTTCAATCACAACTACGAAGTAAATGTTTTTCACATTTTAAAACATGTGAAATATTCAGCCACACTACTGAGACTGAGTTTCCTATCGATTTTGCAACGGGGAAATTTTTTTGCTTTGAAGATAAATTTTGGGTTCTTTTTGGACTTTGATTTGGAATCAAATTAAGATTTTTTAGAATCCTTTTTATACTGACATTGAAACCCTAGCCCCGGGAAATTCAAATGGAAAAAGATTTGGGGGTAAACAGTGATATAATTAAGAACAAATATCAAAACTCATCTTTTTTTGGAATTTTATAAGATCTTTTTTACTGAAAAATTTGATAATTTGCATAAATTTGCTTTTTGGTCTGTTTTCTGTTTTTGGTAAAAAAATTATTTTGTGTGAGAAAATTTTTCCCAAAAAGAAGTACAAAAAAAATGTTTACAGATCAAATTAACTGATGAGCATCTTAAATCTCTTTTAATAATTGGTACAAGTAAAATTAGTCCACAACTACAAACTATTGTCAGTGGAAAA
>JAHBCN010015544.1:0-20928 GCA_019359885.1 Listronotus oregonensis
AACCTTGAACCTGACGTAATGGGGGTTAACCGCCCTCTTATCGTAACCAGCGGCCCCATAAACCCTAGTAGCACCTAACCACTTCCGGCGTTCCCGCGTAGAACAAATGTTGACCTGGGTAATCAAACGTTGGGGCCACTACTCATTTAAAACTAACGTGTGGAGACGAAAATATGCTCTTTAGTGAAATATGACAGATGAGGTATACCGAAAGATTTTAGCTAATAAGAATAGGGGGTGTTTGGATAATATGAACCTTAATGCCAGACATCTAGTAAAGCAGTACATCAATCAAATATTAGGATACAAAGTTATAGCGCAAGAGCGCAAGCATTGCAAGTCAACAAAATTGACCATTTACTGAAAATTTAAAACCACAATTAATTACAAATGTCGTTAAAGGCGTCATTGGTACAACCATCATAGGTATTATTAAAGATGAAGAATCGCGTACTGAAATGTAGAGTAATAAATTGTTTATATCTGGGCATTTTTTAATATTTATTAGAGGTTGTCAAATTATCGTATATTAAATAAGTTTCTAAACGTGTAATATAACGGTATCAGGAAAGTAGCTTTGTTACCACAAATATTTTTTTGTTGCCTTTGTTAGTATTCTTAATAACTTATAATTATGCATACTTAAAACGGTAAATTAAATTAAATTGCAAAAAGGCACTTTCAATAAAAAATGTATTAAGAAATGTATGTTTCAATTTGTTTCACAGGTTTTCTAAAACAATAAATATTTCTTTAGTAAAAACCAAAAACACTCTTGAAAGCTCCTTTGACAGCTTAAGACCAGCAGGATCAAAATTTTTTTTATCATAATTTTATAGACTACGACGATATTCGTTGCTTTAAAAGTTAATTTTATAAAACAAAATTTAATACTATGCGAAAACTTTTAAAGACTCTGATGAAGCTCCTTTGACAGCTTAAGACCAGCAGGATCCAAAATTTTTTTATCATAATTTTATAGACTACGACGATATTCGTTGCTTTAAAAGTTAATTTTATAAAACAAAATTTAATACTGAATAACTTGAAAACTTTTAAAGACTCAATGATAATTTTATAGGGTATTGTGAGTTTAAAACGCTATTTGACTTTTTGGTTTTAACGCTACTCAGTTATATTATGGTACTGGATAACAACAGGGCCCGTTCTAGCCTTATGGCCATCCTGGGCAAAAATAAGAATTTCCACCGCAAAATTGATTTGAAAGTAAAGAAAAAGGGGGTATAGAGTTAAGTTAAAAATTAAATTAGATTTCAGATACAAAATACACACAATTTAAAACCAATGCTTTTTATTTTAAACATAGTTACATGCAAATTAACAACTTAAAAATAATAAACAAAAAACTTTCAACTCATTTAGTCAGATGTATCGTTACTCTAAAAGTTAATTTGTAAAACTCTAGCCTTTCGGCCATCCTGGGCAAAAATAAGAATTTTTGCCGCAGAAATTACTTTGGAGGTAAAGGAAAGGGGGGTTTTAAGTTCACTTAAAAATTAAATAAGACTTCAAATGCAAAATACACACAATTTAAAAACAATATTTTTTATTTTAAAAACAAAAAAATATTAGTTACATACAAATTAACAATTTAAAAATAATTAACAAAAAACTTTTCTGCGGACTTTCAACTCATTTAGTCAAGGCGCTATAGTTTTCTAAACCATTTAAATTTTTTAAAAATTGTATAGTAATTGGTTATTGACACAAAATTATTGGATAATTGCCTTAATTTATTGTACCAATTTAAATTAGCGTACATATTCTTTCCGAACCCTTAGCATTACAAAAGAAAGTACATATAACAATAGTGGAAAAAATATTTTAACTTAACATATACGCTTCTGGACTAAAATATAAAGTTTTTTAACCTAGGATTTTTTGCGTATTTGACACAAGACACAATTCGGCGTAACAAAGATGGCGCCGCGCCACAGAGCGATGTTTAAGCTTTTTATAAATTCATAATAGAGATTTTGTTCTTTACAAAGAAAATCGTAAATGCCTATTGGGCAAAAAATTTTCTGGTTAATACAGGCATTTCGCAAAATTAAATTTTGTGGGTAAATCTGACTAAAAACGTGAATGTAAAAAAGTACTAACTTATTGTAACCTCTACTTTATTTTTTTATTAAAAATCAAAAGGTAATCTAGGTCAAGTTCAATTTTTATTTGAAATAATAAAAAATCCTTTAAAATGACTTACAATTTAATATATTCGAATTTTTTACTTTACCCCTCTTTAAAAAACCCTATAGGGCCCTTCAGTAAACTATTTATGAAGTTATTAAAAAAAAATAATAAAATATTACATAAAATATTAAAATCTTTACCTTTTTACCCCCCTTTTTAAAAGTGATATTATAACATGTATATGAAATTTAAAATTATCATTTTATTTAGTTGACATTAGATAGACAGATAGATAAATCAGTATTGAGAAGCAGGCGGGAATAGTAAAAAGTATATTTTTTAATCTAGCACCACAAAACATTAAGAACTGCATAAACCTCATGGTGCTAGTGTTCCGAGATTACACTACTTTTTATCTAACACTGAAACAACAAAAAGTTAATATTTTAATCAGATTTAATTATACCTGCATGATTTTGAATTAACTACTTTATTCATAAGAAAAACACAGCTTTACATAAAACATTAACGTCATGAACGTGATGATCGCGTTGTTAAATTTAGCAATGGACTTAGCAAGTGTTAAAAGTTGACAACGGTTTAGAATGTTTAACAAAACGTCATTGTCAGTGTTATTCAATGATTTTAGTAGGCAACCTGTCAAAATCTGACATTTTGTTAAGCATTCTAAGCCGTTGTTAACTTTTAACAATTGCTAAGTCCATTGCTAAATTTAACAACGCTTGGCCGTTATCCTAACAGCTTCCCAGAGGATCTTTAGAGATATTTTTAATTAACAAGGTCGTTGCTCTTGATATGCCTTTTGATCAGTTGTGGCATGATGCGCTCCTAAACAAACCACCTTCGTACAGTTTTTCACCAAAACTTTTTTCTTTGTCTTCCAGCTTTTTTCTAATTAATGTATATCAGTTATTGTAGATAGTTACTTGTCTCCGATACACCAGGGCTCATTACTACCATTAAATCTGTTTTTTTTTTGTTAACAATAGTATCTATTAATCAAGAATTCAGTTTCTCAGGCGAGTCTTTACTAGTGATATGGAAAGCAAACGCAGGGAAATGCCGACATCTCTTTGACAGGACCTTCAATTAAATTTTGAGTGATGCATCAATAATCTTGTCTAGTTCAATGCCCTTAAAACAAAAACATGTTTGCTTTCGCAAAAAAAGTTTAGCAAATACGTATCCTAAACAGCTGCCAAGTTCTGCAGAACAAACAAAAAAATAACCTTATGGGTGTAACTTTAATAATACTTAGGTTAGGTTAGGTATAAAGTGAGTGGACTTTTTACGCCCTCCACTGCGACCGCTCGGTCTATTGTGGCTCACACCTTTTTATATTTCTCTCAATAGGATCAGACTTTTAATAAACCTGATATCAAATTGGGAAAGAGTTCTTACATCTCCTCTTACTCGTGTCGCTACCGAACACGAGCACAATATATGTTCTGATGTGTTCTGGTGTCCCTGTCTCCTGGAGAATATGACAAGCAGACGATTAGATCCGTCATGTCCTCCTCTCCCGGTCTAGTGACGTGAATAGCTACCAGGTCCTTGTTACAGGAATCAGATGTTCCTTCTGAGGCCACATCTCCGGCCTTACTCTATAAAAACAGTCCTATCCGCTTTCTGCTTAAAGCCAGAGAACCCTTTTTCCTATAAAGGCGGTTCTGTCCGCCTTCTGTTTGGATTCAGGGATCCCTTCCTAAGCACCTGCTTGTTCGGGATGGATTAGCCCTTCCCCGTGAAACAGGCGCCGGTAACTTCAGGGGCACCTTTCGAAACGGATTCACCCGTTTCGGTCGGCGCACCTTTGTCTGCTTGTGACCTAGGGTGGCACCTCTCAAAATGGATTTATCCGTTTCGGTCAGCGCACTTTTGTCACTTTTTTCCTATGAAAGCGGTTCTGTCCGCTTTCTGTTTGGAGTTAGGGAAGTAGTAGTCCACCACGGCAGAGCCCCGCATTACCGCGATAAGGCTAGATACTCTGAGAGGTCGCCCTGTATCTCAGAGGCACCGTTGGAGACACCTGTTTAAGGCACAGGATGTCATTCATTCATCAGCAGGGAACGCTAACACCTTGAGTTAAGCCTTGTGTTCATCTAAGCTTCGGATCCCGTTCCATACTAGCTAGTCAAAAGAGTTGCCGATAACCAGCAACTCTAGCGCATGTTCCAAAAGATCCTACTGGGCCCAACCACGACAACGACGTGTGAACCCAGCGGTGGGTTAATTAATAATACTTAATTTGTACAAGCTTTTTATATTCATAGCCTCAGCAGCTTTAAAAAAGATAGGATTCCTCTTTCGAGTCAAAAAGGGTTTCTTCTTTTCTTATCTGTATACTCTGTATGCACACCAAATCAGTTAATCCTTGTTATCTTTTTCCATTATCGGAGAAATAGCGTCCCCCACAACTTTTGGCATTCTTGATTTCGTTTAAAGAGGAGACGTCCGCCTTATTATTGACCCCACTGTTACAAAAAAGCTTTTTGAAATTTTTCACCGACGAGCTGTGAAGGACATATTATAGATATTTGCATAGATTCTACCCATATGATTCCTTTTCAAGCGAGAACGCCGGTTCAATGCATCCCTTAACTGTCAAACTGGACATGCCTCGAACTTCCCACTTTGTTGGTTCCTTGATGACTAGAGTATCTAGGGTTCTTAACTTCTGCCTGTAAATCTCTTTCCTGCTCATTCAATCTTCTAATACATTAAGTCTCGTGTTAATTAACTGCCTCTTGCCTTACATAAAACACCTAGGGTACGTTAGTACTTAAGCCTTAGGAGTTTGTGGACTGTCCCAAAAAAAATATTATAATTTTATACAAAATAACTTGTAATGTGTAATTTTTAACACCCCATTTATAAAAATAATACCTGTAATATTACATTTACATCTAAAAAATAAATCCTTCGTTTGTTAACTACATAATAATGTCAGAGCGGGAAGCTTTAAACCTATATTGTTATTCTAACAAATGGCTAATATGTTAAAATGATTGCCGTGGTAAGCCGCCAGGAAGTTAATTTCGGCCGTGCTGGCATCATTAATCCCTAATGGGGTGCAGTTGATGTATGATTTGAGTTAGCCCTGCAAATACCACGCGGCGAACCCTCCCCACACGGAAACTTTATTGCTTAAGGATTTTGTTGCAGGAGAATCAAAGGTTATAACTTTTAAAGCTTAGAATAGTCCAGGACGTACATTATTGTTATTTATGTTACTTTTATGTAACAAGTCAAATAAAAAAGTTAATTTATTTTTAAAGCATTATGCTCCTGCTATTGATGGTATTTGTTAAAACACAAAACGATGTTATAAATGCATCAAGCTAAACTTTTAATTTTTTTTTTTTTAATTTAGGGTTAAAACAATTTTGTTTTAATTTTTATAGAGTAGTCAGGATTTTAGTTTTTTTGGGGTCAAAAATTAAAATCCGGACATTTTGCGGTAACACTTTTGTGCCAATATGTTTAGGATATCCATGCTCGCGTGGTATTCTAAAATAAGCTTTATATATTACTTATTAATTTAAATTAAATTGGAACTTTTTCTTTTAAATATAGGTAAATAGTTAAACAAAATTGGCCTAGGTGAGCCTTTATTAGGTATATATGATTTTTTTACAAACGCACAATACACAGATCTTAAAACTAAGAGCTTCCACTTGGAAACATACATTCGCTTTTGTTGTATAGTAAAACATTAAAACAAAACATTTAAATTAAAAACAGAATATGTACATTATAACTATTTTAGTTTTACAAAAAAAGTTAATATGAAGCTCTTGTGTCTATATATCTGATGAAGGCCCACACAGGCTGAAACGTCGTTTTGACACATTTTAATAAAACTTAAATTGCTCAGTAAACAATCTCTTTTACTTCAGGAAACGAACCATTTGGCCTCTCAATTTGTTTAAAATGCATAGAATGACTTGAAATTTTGACAGTAGGTAGCGAATAGTACAAGAATCAAAATCTATATCATGCCGAAGGGCGCCTTTACCTTGGGGGTGGTTGCCAAACCATCTCGGGGGTGGAATTTAAAAATGAAAATGATTTCTAAGCAAAAAATGTTCTATGCATGTTTTTTTTTGTAAAATGCATACTTTTCGAGTTGTTTGCGATCGAAAGTCGAAGTTTTGCCAAAATTTTTTGAGTACAAAAATCTTTGAAAACAACTCCCTAACTACCACCCTAATTAAAATGAATCGTAGCTTTTTTTTCAATTCTCTGTATCTACACATCATAAATACATTTTTAAATTTTAACCGATTTAAATTGATTAATTTTAAAAAAATTTGAGCTGCAAGTGAAAATCAAATTTTATAATTTCAATATTTTTTATTGAAATTATAAATTACCTTTTTTTTCAATATAACTCAAAAACTAAAGGATACGTAAGAATTACTATAGTATCAAATTATAGCTTTTTAAATAACAAACATTTTGCTTTTTTAATATAATGTATGACGAAAATTAAGTTAGATATAAAAGTTTAAAACACACGTGTATAGAGGAGCACTAGCTTGTTTCAGCCCTTTAAACTGAACCCTTTAAAAAGTAAGAATTTTAAGCACTGTTAATAGATAGGACCTTACAGCTCTTAAAAAAAAAACAACAAAATGGTTTTTTAAAGAACTTTTTTATCAAACTAAAGAAGTTATGCTTAAAAAAACAATTTTTTGGAGCATTTTAAAAGCAATTTGATGTATTTTTAAAAAATCAGTGGTTTTGCACTATTTTTGGAATTGTAATGTTGTAAGTGGTGAATTTTTAAGAATTAAAAAATTACAAAATTAAATTAGTAATACTTTTGAGCTGTCAGATTTTTTAATTACAACTCTGTGACAATATGTCAATTTTTCTAGGGTAAACATTTTTTTAAATAATTCATAATAAGGGTTAATTTTTAAGGGTTGAAATATATTACATAATGTTTAAGAAAAAAATTAAATACCTATTTTTTAATTTATATGAACCTAATTTAATGTCACTTAAGCTTTAATATGAAAGTTTTGAAAGTTTTTGCAATAAGGGGTAGTTTTCACCCTTAAAAAATAAAAAGCGAACTTCAGCATAATGGAGATTTTGAAGAGGAGGGTAAGTTAAGCCTAATTCCAAATTTTCATGCAAACACTGTGATATATAATATATATATATATATATATATATATATATATATATATATATATATATATATATATATATATATATATATATATATATATATATATATATATATATATATATATATATATATATATATATATATATATATATATATATATATATATATATATATATATATATATATATTTATATATATATATATATATATATATATATATATATATATATATATATATATATATATATATATATATATATATATATATATATATATATATATATATATATATATATAAATTTTTATATATATATATATAAATTTTTTAAAAATATATTAATAATTTAAATTAATATATTTTATATAATAATTTATTATTAAATAATATAATTTAATAATATTATTAAATAAATAATTAATAATAATTTAAAATAATTAATAATTAATTTATAAATTATAATATATATATATATATATATATATAAAAAATATATATATAAATAAAATATATATATATATATATATATATATATATATATATATATATATATATATATATATATATATATATATATATATATATATATATATATATATATATATATATATATATATATATATATATATATATATAAAAATATATATAATTAATAATATATATAAAATGTATATATGTAAAAATAAATGTTATTTTTAATTATATGAATTAATTTATTATTAATTTAATATAATTTTGAATAATAAAATTTTTATTAAAAAATAAAAAATTAATAATAATTTAAAAAATTAATTAATTAATTAATTTATAAAATTATAATATATATATATATATATAAAATATATATATATTATATATATAAAATATATATATAAAATATATATATATATATATATATAAAATATATATAAAAATATATATATATATATATATATATATATATATATATATAAAATTTAATTTTATTTTATAATAAAATAATTAATTTAATATTTTATTAAATATTATTATATATATATATATATATATATATATATATATATATATATATATATATATACAGGCTGCCACGATTCAGTGCATGCATGGGGATCTTGGGGAAAACCCTAAGAGATACAAATCGGTTAAATTATGGCAAAGTTGCGCATTTAGGTGCCTAACAACATGCCAAATAAAAAGTTGTAAAATTCCGAGTACTTCCCAATATCCGGAAAAAACCGAAAATTTTCTGATTTCTTTTTAATTTTTTTTTGACGTTATTTAAATAGATATGAAAACAAAAAACGTTTCTCATGGCCACTTTTTAAGCTCTACAAAACAGCGCTGAGAGATTTTCCGTACGACGTTTCGTTTTTGTTAAACCATCATCAACTTTATTTTTAAATGCGGCACTCAATTGTTTATTTCATTTTTTTTAAGCAGTTAAAATCCCCAAATTTCAATAATGTTAACACTTAATATTTTTCTGTTAAATAAACATATTTTCCATAAAAGACAATGAGAAGACAAAAAGGGCGCCCTCATTTCTTATGGGCTTTTCCCTATTTGTTAATAAATATTAAGTGTTATACATTTTTTGTAATTGAGAAAATAAGAAAGGTTTAAAATTAAATAAAAAACCTAGGTCATATTTAAAAATAAAGTTGATGATGGTCTAACGAAAACAAAACGTCTTTTAAAAAATCTCTTAACCTGTTTTGTAAGAACAAGAAAATGGCCAAAGGAAAGTGTCTTTTATTTTCCATATCTCTTTAAATAACGTAAAAATAAAACGAAATCAGCAAGTTCGGTTTCCGGATATCTCCGGTACTCTTTCTAATCGGTTTGTTGTTAGGCTTAAATGCGCAGCTTTATTTAAATTTTAAACCCACTTGTATCTCTTCCATTTCCGAGATCTATGCATGCACTCAGAAAAAAAAAAAAAAAAAAAAAAAAAAATTATATATATATATATATATATATATATATATATATATATATATATATATATATATATATATATATATATATATATATATATATATATATATATATATATATATATATATATATAAAGGGGCAGAAATATTTCAAAGAAGCAAAATACTACTTTTAACTTACTTTAGTCAAATTTTACTCAACTGAAGCTTTAATGTATAGTTTTATAGGTTTTAGCAATAGAGGTACTTTTCACTCCTAAAAAATAAAGAGCACCCATCGGCATATATGGGAGGGTAAGTAAAGCTTAATCCCAAATTTCATAAAAATCTATGCATTTTGAAATATTGCAAAGTTTTGCACTTTTTGTAGCTTCTTTTTCTGAACTATTTTGGTTTTCGCCTAATCCTATTCTTAAAAGAACTCTTTTTTGGAAAATTATAAACAATATACCAAAGCAAAGGACAAAGAATCCAAAATAAACCTCAAGATTAATTTAAGTTAAATAAATAATCGGTGTTGCCTTCTCTCGTCTTTACGTGCCTCTTAATAACTTGACAATATTTTCTTGGGGTAATTTTTTCTCATTCCTCCAATGCTTTTTGGATCAACTGCCCAGAGCCACCTGTATTATTCAGACGCGTTCTAATCATTGTTTTAACTGATCCCATAAACTTCGTTATGATTTAAAACTGGTTAGCTTAAGGCCTGTTCAGAAAGCAACTTTTTTGCTTCAAGGTATTTTTGAATAACCTGGTGTGAGGAGGAGCATTATCCTGCATAAATATTTGACATTCTTATACTTATACTTCTCCACACCTCCAGCGAAAAACACATAGCTTCAGTTAATAAAGTCTTACTTAAATTACACTCATAAGTAAATTAGTATATTTTAATAACAGTAACTTAACTATGTACAAGCAATCTATAATAATAAGCAAACTTACTGATTAAAAACCAAAAAATCTTTTTTGAACAATCAAATTAAACATAAAATAATATTGTCATAAAATGTGTGTTGATTCAATGGATTTTTACCACATCTATTTCTTTTTACGAATGCATACATATCTAATATTTTCACATATGTCCGTTAAAAATAGCAGGTGATTTACCCTTACTTTGACGGCCAGAGTTAAAAACCCTTAGTAAACACCCAGGTTACTTTAGATCGTTTTTATGGTTTTCAAACACATAAACCAGAAGGTAGATGTTTTTTTATTTAACTCACCTTGCATATAGAGACAAACAATAACATAAATGTTTCTTTTTTTGCGTAAATAGAAAAAGTGGGTAATTTTTATAATATCAGCCAACAAAAAAATACAATTTAAAATTTTGTTACCATTTTCCAAGGCTTTCTAGCACTTAATTTAAATAGGGCTAGGAGTAACGCTATGTTATTCTTGTACTATATTAATGTCACTTTTATTGTAATAAATTAAAAAACACCTTATCTAGTAAACGCATCTAGTAAGTAAAATGTTGTTTCTGATAATTGTTTTCTTTTATTTAAGTAAACCATTTTGGACAACTATCAAAGTACAAGTCAAATCTAATTGTCTACTGGTTTGCTAATTTAAACAATTTTGTATTTTGACTAATATTTTTTCAATTGTGGACACCAGGACTGAATTATCCTTAAGGTAATGTAGGTAAATTCCAGGGATCCCGCATCAGCTAGGGGCCCTACGCCCCGAGAAAAAGTGACTTGCCTCAATAGTTTGACTCTCAATAAGTAAGGAACTGTGTGCCGGAGGTTTAGCTAGGTAGGAAAACGCTGGTTAAAATATAATAAAGCAATTAATTCTTCAGACACAGAGTAATAGTTTAGAGATCTCAAGAAAAATTTTCAAATCTGAATTCATTGTAAATGCATACTTCCTAGAATATGTATTAATTTATTTCATGTCCAGTTCACTTTCCCACGGTTAGCAGTACTGTTTGGTATGACAAGCATCGGGGCAGGCCTCGATTGACTCTAATTTAATTTAAACAGTTTTACCGTGGTCTGTGTGTTAAAACCTGTAGCTATTGGTCCTGGCTTTAAATTTCGAAATAAACAATACTCCTCTGAAACTTTTTGAGTAAATTCATTTTGGCGTAACCTACCAATTTTTTATCTTCGAAAACTGTGAGAATCGGGGTGTGTTAAAGTAGCATGCGTCCAATATCTTTAAGGCGTAGGTCAAGGCAAAAGACTCTTGATTTTTGTTGGCCAGTATAACCATAATATTTTACTATTATTTAACTATTGAGCGAAAATTAGCCGGTTAGTTATAAATTACATAACATCATTAATTTGACATGTTAAGGGTGTAGGTTCCGCTAAATGCCCCAATATTTTTGTAGGTCAATACATTTTCCGAAGTTTGCACATTAAAATCCTATAATTTAAGTGCAAAAGGGTTATTCTTTAATTACCTAAACATCGTTAAATTGACATGTTTCACGCATGCCACATCGCAAACGCCCCAACTCCCGGAATTTTTAAAGATAAAAAGTTGTAGGTTATGCTAAAGTGAATCAATTCACAAAGTTTTAGAGGTGTATTTTTTATTTTAAAATTTAAAGCCGGGGCCGATACCTCTTACAAATTTGGATAAAAGTATTTAGGTCAATCAACAGAGCAAAAAGAGCTTATTTTTACACTTAAATTTAGCTGCCACCTTTTAAAACATGGTAAATAGATAAAAACCCCCGATTTGTCCCCACCAAATTGGTTTACAGTAACTGTTTAACCAATGAAAACAGTAAACAAAAGGTAACTGTATAGTTTTTCGCTTATAACTCACAAACTGTTAGAGATATCGCAATGGTGTCAATGTGATTCTTTTAGAGAATTAAAAAACCTATAAAATGGTTTTTATCGAACTTTCTTCAAACATCTCTACCCGAGAAAATCTGGAAAAACTTAAAAAATTGACCTTTTTTATAATTCATATCTCCGTTTGGTATAAAGATAAGGGAGTAATTTTTCGGAAATTGTTAAATAAAAATGTGTAGTTAAACTACGCAAAAGATAGTTTCTGTTGCATTAATAGTTTTCGATTTATGGCTCTTCAAATATTTAAGGGATTTTTTGCGAGGCTCACCATTTTAAGGCGGATCAATATATTTTAATTCCAAAACAGTATATGAAGGTAGAGATCCAAATCTTTCTCTTCATATTTTGAATTGTTTGCTTAGGGGGTGGGAAATCTGTGAAAAAAGTCGAAATGCGAAAAACGGCGAGTGAAGCTGAGTGGAGTAGCAGTAGTGGGGAAGCGAGCCAGCGGAGAAGAAGAGTACCTATATATGTCATAGTCAAAGGTGGATATGCAGTCTCTTCGCGGAATGACTGGTTTATCCTAGGTTTGACCAAAGCTTTAGGGCTAACCCCGAAATAAATTCCAATTTCGGCCTTTGACTAAAGTATTTTTAGTCAAACCTAGAAGTTCCTAACTTTTTAGTCAAACGTCGAAAGTAAAATAATCTGTTTCGGACTTTGCCTAGTCGGTTTAAGAAGCAACTGGCAGACTCGGTCAAACGTCGACTGTACTTGTAACACGTTTAAATAAGTTTATACTTGCAGTTAGTTGTGGTTAGTTTTGGTTAGTTGTAAATGTATGAGATCTGACGTATTGTGCAATTCTAAATGTCATAATGCCTCACCATGTCTAAATAAAGACTATTTTTTTATTTTAACTATGACAATATAACAACAATAAACATTAAAATAAAAAAAATGTTTTATTATATTTAATTTAACAAACGGAGTCTTTCTAATACCTAATTGAAGTTTGACTGGTCAAACCTCGATTTCATTAAATTGAGTTTTGACGTTTGCCTGACCAAATTAGTTTCTCCTAGGTTTGACGAAAACTCTTTAGTCAGAAGCCGAAAAACTTTATTTGTTTGGGCTTTGACTAAGACTTCAGACCTGATTGACTAGTCAAACCTAGGTACGCCGGAGCTTCGAGTATTGACTATAACATATACGCAGGTTGCTATTACCGTAGGCGCTGTTTCGCTGCAATAAAAACTATTTTTTATTTTATTTATTTTTTTTTAAATGATAGCATACCTTGGCAATGTGGTAAAAAACAGAATAACTATGAATAAAATTACTTTGTGGTAGAAAAAATAAGGGGGTCCCGAAACGTGTATTAAATAGGGGTCCCCAACATGGTTAATCCAGCCATGACCATATAATTTGAATAACTCTTTTTAAGAAAAATCATAAACAGTGAATTTTTGTGCCAAAAAATATTTTTTGCTATAAAATTTATTGCCTATTGTCCTATTTGAGTAACAAAGTTGCTGTTATTACAAAATTTTTGTATATTTGTAAGTTACACGTGTAAATTACGAAATAAGACATGATAGACTACATTATTAAGTACAGATAACCTATTACTTGAAAACACTTGCCAAGATATATTTTAAACTTTTTATGAATAATTAAAATATACATATCCAACTTGCGGTTGAAAATTGCACAAACACCGAATTGTTTGTATTATATAGAAAGCCAATTAAATAAAAATCGTTTTTTCGTTTAGAAGTCAAAATATCATTAGAAAAAATGATTTGGTGCATAACGCAAATTGTTATTTGTATTTTATTTTTTTGCAAAAAAATGAAGCACCTAACTGATGCCCAAATTAAGTTCTTAAAACATTTACACAGTATTTACATTCAAAAAAATTGTTTTTTTTTAAGTATTTTAAATGTTATTCATATTTATGTTTAGATATATATGGTACTAAGAAAAGAAACAAATTCCAACCAAGGGAGTTCTTAAACTAGTTTACACATTATAAAACACAAAAAAAAACAAACTATAGTCCATGATTTTGTGTTTTCGTTGAACATTTTGTAATCCACACAAAACCGCCTTCGTCCACACACATTAAATATTTCAGCGATCCAAACCAAGTAGTAACAATTATTGTTTAATGACTTGGTTCATCTAGTCTATATCGGTTTAAGTAATTGGCTGCTTTATTTGTACCTATGGTAATTTATAAAAGTTTTTTGGATAGCTTATTTTTTATTTTATAAAATTAAAATTTAGACACAGTTCTCTAATTTTTTACTTTAAATTTGTGATCTTACTGATTATAGTAATATTGTATTGTTTTATGCAGTATACCATATCGTTGTTTAAATATATAGATTATTTATTAAGAAATGTATTTGCTGAGAAATTTGCTAATATCTTAAAAAAATATTTTTTATCTAACAAATATTTTATTGTCAAAAATATACAAAACTAAATAAGACCTACTAAGAACTAGAAAAATAATCAGTCTTTCTAGACCCCTTTTAATTTTACCATTAAATATTATTTACTAAAAAGGCCTATTGCTGTTTAATATTCAACATATTTTTATTTGTTATTGTGTTACCCCTTTATTACCCTCCCGGGTAAGATTATCCTGATGAAGGTTACCTACTATTGACCCCGATACAGGATTAACTTCGTTAAAACTTTGTTTTCAAAATAATTTTATTTAAACGAAAAACGGAACTACAAAAACCATAAAAACAAAATAATTTGACACTTCTATTGAGTTTCTGTAACTTTTCTTTGAATTACTAATATCTGCTTTATAGCATTTTAAATATTTCTTTAAAAATTTATTATCGACCTTAATTAAAAACCAACGAGAATTGCAAAAGCAATTTCCAAAAACTCATAAATTTGTAACGGAATTTTTCCTCGGCGTCTACAAATTTCAGATACTTGGCCCTTTTGCGCTTTTCATGTAAATTTTGGCTAAATTAATACAGAAAAATAAATAACAGTTATTAAATTTAATATTTTTAACTTTTTTTTTTTTCGTCAGCTACACTTTCATTGGTGAAATGCGATTTTACCTAAACTTAAAAAAAAAAAAAAATAAAATGAATTAGATTATTAATACTAGCATGAAAATCTAAGGATTACCTTAGGATTTTAGAATATCATAGATGATTACCAAGCGTGAGGGGAAACAAAAATTTTACCTTTATTAAACTAATATACAGGGTGATTTACTAGGAAATGTCAATACTTTAGGTATGTAGTCAAGGTCCAAAAATAAACATAAAAGTCTGTACAAATATGGGTCCGCAAGACCTTCGTTTCCGAAATACAGGGTGTTAAAGTAAATGTATAGGCACTTTATGTGTATTTTGATAAAAATTATAAAACCTAGCTTATGTTTTGCTAAACATAATTTAAGAACAAAAATTTCATTGAAAATGTAAATACATATTGTTTAATTATACATTTTGTTTTATGTTTTTTAAATTTTGCTATAATAAAATTAGATGCGTCGTATTTTTTTAAATCCAAATATCTCGAAAACGGTTGCTCATATTAACTTTTAACAGGTATACCTTTTTGACGTTAAAATGACAAAACAATTATTTAATGAACTTAAAAATGTAATACAGGGCCGTACCAAAAAGTTGTGATTGTTCAAAATAGTAAAAAGACGTTTA
Organism: Listronotus oregonensis; assembly: GCA_019359885.1. Taxonomy (NCBI): domain Eukaryota; kingdom Metazoa; phylum Arthropoda; class Insecta; order Coleoptera; family Curculionidae; genus Listronotus; species Listronotus oregonensis. The sequence continues at coordinate 15,708 of JAHBCN010015544.1, forward strand.
GGTGGTACCCCCTACAAGTAAGAGTCGTACTAAGATTAGGATATAATCCGCCATAACAAAAAACCTTCGGATACCAATTTTTATTTTTATTCCAGTATTTACATAGATGTTATTTAAAAATTAGAAAAATTAAATAAAAACTTTAACACCCTACATTTCGGAAACGAAGGCCTTGCGGACCAATATTTGTATAGACTTTTATGTTTATTTTCAGACTCTGACTACGTACCTGAAGTATTAACATTTTCTCATGAATCACCCTGTATTTGTCAACACACTTTATATATTTTATACTTTTAAGTTAATAAGTAATGAAATAACAAAACTGTGCTTTAATTAAACCGCATTCTAAACTTTTACTATATTCGAGATCTCTATGTATATTCTTAAGTTTGTTGGATCCAAACCAATTTATATTTACCTAATAATATAAGCCTTATTTAATATTTTATTTGGAATATTAAAATAATTATTTCGTTGTGTTTTGATAAACGTTTTTTTGCCTTTTATTATCATTTATGTGGCTAGAGGTCATTTATTATAATTTTACCTGGAATTTGTTTAATAAGACAGTGCACATTGAACAATGTAAATTTATATGGGGGATCCGGATAAAACCGTAAAAAAATTAAAACAAATCTTACAATAAAATTAAAAGTCGTAAGATATATTCTTTGTTAGGAGATAAAAAAATAAAAGTAGCAAGCATAAGGTAAAGTGCTGTAACAAAATCATTTAGGTATGTAATACTATTTCTCTAAATCTTGGAAATAATGCATAGTATTAAATATAATACAAAATATCAGATTTTTTTTTTTAATTTAGCACCACCGATGCCTTTAAACAAATCTATTTTATAATGCTCGTTTTATTTTAGGTAAGCTTATTAATCTTTTTCAATGTGTTTTTTAAAATTTACATAGGATAGGAAATTCGGTAAATCTTGGTGTCTTTATAGAAGGTAATTGATCAAAATAGTCATAAGGTAACTACCGGTTTAACAGAAAGTGTATATATGTTCCATGCTGGGGTCTTTAAAATGGTTTATGCACGATGACATTGTGATATGACAATTCTAACCAAATTTTTATGACAAACGTCTTTTTATAACCCACAGCGATATTATGGCCCTGCGGGCTATAATAAAACGTCAGAAAGCATTAGCAATTATGAACTCTTTTAACAGTTTATTTAAAATCGTTAGTTACTATACACTTGGTACAACTACCCATTTTTATATTTGGTGGTACAGTTTGATTTTTGGTAGTATCTGCAATTATATTGGTAGAAGCGCTACTAGTCATACTATTAGAGCTGGTAATGCTGTAATTTTCTTATTAATTAAAAGTATTGCCCAAACTATTATGTTTCCCAAACATTTTTTCTGATAGCCTAATTCTATCTGATACCGCATCCTCCACATATTGTTCGACAACTGCCGTTGATGCCCAGCCTCCCAAATGTTCGATCACAATAATTTTTTCTTCGCGATTTGCCAACACTGTTGCCGATGAACAACGAAATGAATGGCAAGTATATAACTCGGGATGGGGCAGTTTAAGATAGGAAGCTATCTTCTTTGGAATTTAACCAAAAACGTTTTTTACAACAACTTGTCTTGTCCCTTTTTGAATGCAGAAAAAAAACGACGAATTTCGTTATTTGATGGACACAAAGAAACACACTTTTTATTAATATCCAAAAAACTAGGGTTCCTATTACACAGGTCTGTGATGGTTTTCTCTTAAAAAAATAGGTAGTAGTTTAGGTAGATAATAATTACCTAGTTAAAAAAATATTTAAAATAGTCACGTAGGGTTTCTGAGAAAAAAAATCTTTAAACAAAGGCATTTTCACTGGTCCTTACATAAAAAAGTTAATGCGAGATACTGACATTAAAAAAACTATAAATAAAACCGAAGTTCTCGCTTGGAAATTATTTAAAGATATCGTGGAATATTTCTGTGGAAACAAAAAAGATCTGATTATGTAAATGTAGTCAACATTATGCTCAATAATTTTAATAAACTGGGTTATAATATGAATATAAAGTTGAATTTTCTGCATTCCCCTATTGACTACTTTTCCGAGAATCTTGGCGCTGTAATTAAAGAACAAGGGAAACAATTTTACCAATATATTAAGGTTATGAAGAACAGATAAGTACGATGGTAAATACGAGAGAAAAAAATTAAACAGAAGTTTTAAAGAAAGTAGTAAAAGATGGCGTAAGTCTTTCTGATTTATCTAAGTATTGTTTAAAACTAACGCTGCTAGTTTTGTAACTAAACGCTGGATTTTGTATCCATTATATTTTAATATGAAAATTGTTTAAAAATCTGTAAATATGCATATCTTTAAAAAAAATAAATCGCAAAATGCTATAAAAAAACAACACTGTATTTTATTTTAAGATACATAAACAATGAAAATAAAGCATATTTATTTAAAGGGGAAAAATTTAAAAAATATTTCGCAGACCTGTGTTATTGGTAATAACGTTAAAAAAAAATCCTAGTCTTAGTATCACGCAAAGTGATGATCCTAAACCTTGAATATCATTAACGTCCAAGTGAACGAGTTCTTGCTTTCGGCATGCCCCAGAAAAATAAAAAATCAGCGCAACCTGTTTAAATAAATTTAAATTGAAGATTGAAAAAAAATAAACACTTTATCCCATATCTTACCTTATTTATCTCTTCCATGGTAAAAACATTAGTCTTTTTAAGCTGGGTCCGAATTTCTCTTTAAAAATTTGTTTTACCTGTTATTGTACGCATTTTCATGGTAACGCACCTATACACATCTGGCAAACCAATTTCTTAGGTGCAGAAATTTTCTGTGCAATAAAAAAGATGTAAATTTAATAGGCAAATGCTTAAGCGAAATAAAAACAGACAAAGAACGTGTAGCGGCTGATTCCCTTTCTACCGACCCAAGAAGAGGGGAATACCTCGGCTGGACTGCGACAACACACATGCACACACACTCGGTGAGATCTCACGATTATTCTTAAGATTACACGATGTTGGTTCCGATTTCACGATATTATGAATAAGGTATCAATTCTGACGGTTTTTAAATAAATCATTATAAAATAAAATATTTAATGCAATATTAACAATTTACTTCGTCTGTGTAGTGAATAATACCAATATCATATCAAAAGAAACGACCTGGGAATCCCCGTCGCCTATAAGCGGTTCCCCGTTGATTGCAGGTAAGTTGGCTTACAATTTATTTGTTTGCCTATTTACGCAGTCCTGTTTCGTATCGTAGATTACACATAAGTCAAAAACCATCGAAAGTATTTATGTTGTTTTGCTCGATAAAATAATATAAATACCTATTATCAAAATAATAAAGTATCTTTAAACAGTCTAAAATACTAATATTTTTTAAAAAATTATTTTTTTTTGCTAAGCGCATAACTTTTTCCAAATAAAAAGTTTCATAAAGTGTATAATTTTTAAAACATTTCTAAAATTGCTAATAAACATTTTACGATATCACGACACTGTCGACAATATTCTTACGAATCGTAGGCGCCGTCGACGGTCGACTGTCGTTGTATTGGAAGTGGGATAGGGGAAATTGCTGTCGTTCTCTTTTTAATCTGGGGTCATACCATATGTATCCTGCTCTATTACATTAAAATTGGCTCCCAAGCCCTTGCCTTGCCAATCCTGTATAGCTAATCATCTTAAATGAAAATAAAATAAATTTATTCCAAAGCAGTAAAAGTTATAAATTATTATAAACTTCTAATATACATACTATTCGTGCATAAAGTTTGCTATGCATTATGGGCATACCTGTTTTTTTATAATTTTACGCCGCTAAAATCCTTAATTTGCCCCTAATACATAAAAAACTGTTAACTAATAAACCCAAAATAAAAAAATTAAATTGTTGTGTCTCGTGATTCTTTAAGAAAGGCAACACTCGATCAGTTTTAGTCCTCATCAAAGGGTTTTTTTCCTGCGGCTTCGCGATACAATGAATTGTAGTCAATTATTTGATTGCAAAATATAAAAACCATTATATTTTGTTTAATGCTAAAGGCAGGAATTATCACAATAAAAACAAATGCGAATATGCTTGAAGGGAGGTAAGTGGAGCGAGGACGATTCGAGCATCAGATTTGCAAGAAAGATTCGCACAATGTAATTAAGCCCTAATTCAAAAGGACGAAATTCTGCTTTTAGACATTTATCCATAAAAGAGTTAATGGAAACGCCACAGCATAATAATAAACGCATAGAACTTGTATGTTCTATTATACAAAAGTATTTTATAGTACTAAAAATATTTACTTCACAATATAATTATCTCTGTTTACTAAAAAAAATAAATAAAACTACAAAAACCATCTAAAGATCTTTTTGAAATAACCAAGCATATAGAAATATTAACTATATGTTTTATTCTGACACATATGATCTTAAATGTGTGAAAAGTTTTGATTATTCATTATTCTGGTATTTACACAAGACATAACTTACATATAAACGTAATATTTGGATTCTTCCATTCACATAAACATGAGATTTATGGTTGGGGAAAGCTTGAAACTGAATCTATATTTTATAAGGCAAAAAATACTCCTGAATAGTAATATTTGTAAAAGTACATGTGATAAAAGGATTTCAAATTGTAAATTAAACAACTAAGTACAATTAAATGTAGCATTTGGTATATTATTAGTATTCAACTACCTCTGTCTAACAAATTAAAGATAAAACAATTTTTTTTAAAATTTAAAAATGCCTTAGAGAAAATTTAAACCCCATATTTTGATGCGAACGCACGTTTACCTTTATTGGCTTACCCTATAATATACAGGGTGTCCGGTAAGTATACAGCATTATTTTAGGATCATGTGGGGAGGGCTAAAATAACCCTACTTTATCATAGAAAAAAGTGTCAAAACTAACAAAGGTAGATACCCCTAAAGAGGTTCCTGTCTTTTTTGACTCCAACTTTTAAACCGACTTGCACAATTTAGTGAAATTTTAATATTTTATTTCGGTTATAAAGACTTATATTACTACACTACCGTAGATATTTTACAAGTCGGTTTAAAAGTTTGAGCCAAAAAAATGATTTGTTAGGTACCTCTTTAGAGTCCCGTACCTTCGTTATGGGGCACTTTTCAATTTTTTTTTATGACAAAGTAGGGTTATTTTGGGTTTCCCCGATCCTGAAATCCGTATTTTTA
>JAHBCN010015545.1:0-20994 GCA_019359885.1 Listronotus oregonensis
TGAAAAGAAGGGAAAAAAAATACTTTAAAAAAAAAACTTCTAGAATGTTTTTCAAAAAAGAATAATTTTTTTTTAAAACTTGTCTTAGCCCGATACTGTGCACTTAACGAGCGTATACCTAAAACTTTTTTTTTAAAATTAAATTTGATGGCAAAACAGATGCTCGAGGATTACAGTGAATTAAACTTCAGTCACAATGAGAATTAAAACTCATTATTTTATCATTACGCGAACAAGTAACTTTGACAAGTAGTGCGGGATTTTACGGCAAACGGTGCTTATTCTAAAAGTTACCGAGCGTGAAGAGATTTAAAAAGAAGTACTTTTGTAGTTTTGAAATTCATTGTGTTTTGATTTGTATTTTTATGCGAAGTGCGTTAAACATTTAAGTAAAAATTAAGAATAACTATTAGTGTATTTTTGGGGTGCTATTTGAAAGAAATTTATATCAGCCCAATAATTGGACAATGATTTAAAACGTACGTATAAATTTTACATGAGATTCTTATTTCCTTAGAAGCTAGATATTAAGTATATTCTCAATAGTGTAGTCAAGAAGTGTGTTTCCTGCGAAAAATAGTTACACGGAAAAAAGAATATACTAAATTTAAGCATAATAATATTAGTTTAAGGTTATCTTAGCTTTGTATATCCCCAAGACTATATCTTTTAATTTGAGAATTTAAAATTTTCATTTAAATTTATTTAAATTAAATATACACATCGTTATTTCTAACATATAAAAAATTTTTTTTTTTAATGCATGCAATTGAATCAAAATGTTACAAAAAAAGATTTAAAATGAAGATATCAGTAGCTCAGCATAAGTCGAAAGTTTCTTTAGAAATAAATATATGATTTTGTTATACTGAAGATTCACCGAATCTGAAAAGTTAATTCGGAAATTTTAGTATGTTTAAAATAAAATTCTTAACTTTAAATCTGAGCCTACTTTTATTTCTAAGAATATGATTTTTTTCAAATTAAATATTTAAATTTTGGTTTTATTATAGCAAATCTTTGGTTATAAGTAGGTTTTCTTTTATTTAGTGATATTGTAATTTAAAAATTTTGAAAATATTAATTTTTTAATTTAATAATTTTAACATGTTCGGTTTAATATGCTGACATTTTTAGAACTAAAATTTTTTTAAATTGTAACAAATTCGAGTGTATCCATGGGGTTTTGGGGAAACCCCATGGAATACGAAGTGGGTTTAAAATTTAAAGGGAAAAAGTTCCATTTTTTTTAACAAAATGCCGTTTAAAATGTGTCGATTTTCGAATGGTTCCAAAGATAAGGAAAAACCAAAATTTTTTTAAAAATGTTTTTTTTTTTTTCAAACCCCTTTTTTCCTTTTTTTAAAATTAATAACAAAATTCAAAAAGTTTTATTTCCCAAATATTATTTTTTTTGGTTTTCCCAAAATTCAACGTTTTTTTCGACCCCCATCATCAATTTTTTTTTTTTTTGGGGGTACGCCAAAAGGATCTCTTTCACTCTCATTACTTTTTGAGCTAAGTAGAACCACAAATCTGATTCAAGTGTGATACATCGTTGAATAGGTTTTTTAATAAGAAAATAAAACCCAAAAAAAAAACCAAAAAAGGGGGCGCCCAAAAAAAAAAATAAAGTTAATGATGGTCTCATAAAATTAAACGTTGAATGGCAAATCCAAAAACACTAATATTTAGGGGAAAAAAAAAGTGGCTATGTAAATGTGTTTTAATTTTTTAAAATCGGTTAATAAATAAGGTTAGAAAAAGATAATTTTTTTTAAAAATTTTTTTTTTTTTGTATATTTTGGAACTATTTGGAAAAATTACACATTTTAAACGGCTTTTTTTTAGGGCAAGTAAATCCCCCTTTTAAACCCCTTAATTTAACCAAAACCCCGTATCTCTTAGGTTTTTTTTAAAATCCCCATGCATACACTCGAATTTGTTACCCCCTTTTATAATACATTTAAAGAGAAGCTCCCGCACCAAAACTAAACACATTTTTTTTAACGTATCCGGTTTTTTTTTAGTATTCAGTAATTTTTTTGTAAAATAATGTTGTTTTGACCTCAACACTGTTGACCTAAACAACGTTACTTTTTAAAATTGGGGAAAAGAAAAACATACGGTTATTTTTTTAAAAATTTTAAAAATCCATTATTACGTTTAGCTAAATTAATTAGGTATACTTTTTTTTTTTTTTTTTTCGCGGGTTAAAAAAAACCAAAAATAATTTTAACAGGTTTAGCTGAAAACTAAAAAAAAACAACAGGTAAAAAATCTTAACGTTTTTAAAAAAAAAATCTTGCTGAAGTTTTAAAAAAAACTTTTAAATAACAAAATATAATTTTCATTATGAAAATTAACTTTAAGTTCTACTTTTTGGGAAAAAAAAAAAGTCTTGTTCTCAACTTCGTAACGAAATAAAAATCAGTTCAGCTATTTTTCTTTGAACAGTCATTCGAGGCCCAACCAACGGGGTTAGTTTTTTAAGAAGGCCTTCGGACAACTCTGGCAACTGGTCTTCCTCTGACATTTTCTAAAAAAAAAAAAAAAACATTCCAAATGCTAAAATTAAAATATTAAGGGGAAAACATTTTTCCGTAGTAAGTAAATAGGTGGATATATCGGAAAATTTTATACCAACAAACAAAAAAAATAAAAATAAAATATAAATAAAATGCGTTTTAAAATTTAATTTAAAATAAATTAACTTCCCCTACATACGTACAGGGGGACAAACTACAAGTACAAAGTGTTTTAAATATAATTAATTCAAAAAAACTGTTTCTCAAATCGTATCTACCTTTTTCCCCGGTACTCCCAAAAAATTTTAAATAAAAAGGTAAAAAAAACTCAGGCTTATACAATATATAAAAAAAGATACATAATATGTATTATTATTTCATTTTATTTGTAAGAATTTTTTTCAAACAGGTCAGTTTGGGGGCCTATAGGCTACAGGGAGTCAAAGTTTTAAAATAATATACTTAACTAAAAGCAGTTTGCTTAGAATAGCTTTAGTCAATTTCATTTACCCCCATTCCTAGTTGGCAAGTTTTTAAAAAAATAACGCGCGCCAATGCCTTTAAAAATTTATTTAAGATTTTTTTTAAAAGTTAAATAAGAAATTTTTTTTTTTAAAAAAAATGCCTACAAATATACAATTTATTTAGACATGTAGGTAGGTATATTATATTTTTTGTTAGGTATACTAAATTTTATCACACTCTATACTCATATTCTTTTCCTTAAAATATTAATGGTTTATACAAACTTATTTTTTTTTTTTGTCAGTTAATATCTAACATTTTATATAAACATTTTTAAATTTTCAAACTAAAGTTTTCCCCCATAGGTAAGTTTTTTTTTAAAAAAAAACCTGTTTTGGGACAATTGAATCTATCGCCCCCCTTGGTTTTTGGACAACAGTTTTATAAAAAATGGGGAAAAACACCTAGGCTTGAATAACACTATCACATCCCCACTGTTGTAAAATGTCTTTAACTCCCATTATTTAATCGTACAAACCCCCAAAAAAAACACGTCCCCCGGGCCAGAACAGCCCCATTAAATTTTCTTACCCTTCATTTTATCTATAATCACAAGAATGACCGGGCAAACCAAGCACCGCCAATTTCCGGTGCCAATCGGGGGGGGTGGACTTTCTAGAAATAAAAATTTTCCCAAAATTTAAAATTTTTATTTAGATTATATTGCAAATATATTCTCAAATTAAAAACAATCCAAATGTTTAAAATTTTTAACATACAGGACGCGTTCTTTTTTTGATATGTCATTTTAATTGTAAATGACCAGTTTTTATTTTAAAAGTAACTGAAATTCAAAAAAAAATTATATTTTTTTTTTAAATTTTTAAGAACAAAAAAATTCAAATCAAAACCCCTAAAAATCTTAGCTTTAGACTGTTTTTTAAAAAAATAAAAAATATTCTGGGGAAAGAAATAATTTTATTAATCATTTTGAAATATTTCTTTTAAGGTGGCTTTCTTAAAATAAAACCCGGGAATCTCAATTTAAATAAATATAAACAAAAATATCTAAATACTCTATTTGATAATATGTTTTTTTTTATGTAGAAGGCTTCAAAAAATAGGGGGTTTTTCTTTTTTTAACCGGAAAGGGAAATCAAAAAAGGGGGGTTTTTTAAAAGTTTTTTTGCCAATAAAAATTTAAAAAAAGCTTTTTTAATTTTGATGGTAACTCAAGACAACCATAAGACATATTGGAAATTGCAAAAAAGATCCTTGCAGAGAAGGGGAAAATTTTTTTATAAAAAAAGTAAAAAACCGGGGAACTATCTCCAATATTTAATTTAACGCTAAAAAGGGGGGTTCCCGACATATTTGGTTGCGCGCTCGGGGTCAAAAAAAAAACCCACCTTAAAACATATTTTTTTTAAGTATTAAAATTTTTTTTTTTTTTTAAATATGGTGTATTCAGAACATTATTTCCGTTAAAAATTTTAAACCCCAACTAAATTATCAACTTTTTTTAAAAAAATTTTTAATTAAAAAAATTAAATTTGGCTTTATCTTTATTGCACAATTTAAATAAATGTTTAAATAACTGTCGTATTAATTTTTTCCGTCGTGAAGCCCTTCTTCTATACATACCTACCTAACAAGATTACGCCATAAAAGTTTTAAACATTTTAATATTTTGTTAATACTAATTTTATAACTTTGACAATATTACTCTGATTAAACAAAGGTATACAATTTTTAAAACTTTTATGGCGTAATCTTGTTGAGTATGTATATATGAAGGGCCTTACGAAGCGAAAAATTTATACTACACTTTTTTAATCAGTTTTTTTAATTGACAATTTTCTGACTTGTTAAAAAACTAACTTAAAGTTAAATTTTCAAAGAGAATGAATTCTTTAAAGTGTTATGAATACACATTAATTGTTTAAACTTGTTCAATTATTATTTAATACCCTAAAAAAATTATTTAGTGTGTCGTACTCGGTTTTGACAAGCCGAAAAAAATTTCCCCGGAGGATTTTCAGCGTTAAATTAAAATTATAAATAATGGAGATAGAGACTTTTTTATCGAAAATTTTCTTCCCTTTAAGGATCTTTTTTGCAATTTCCGCTATCTTTTATGGTTTTTGAATTAGCATCAAAAATCGAAATGGCTTTTTTATTTTTTTTTAATAGCAATTCAGTTTTTTTGGGGGAAAAAACGTCAAACATTTTTTAAAATGCATTCCGCGTCGAATGAGCTATTTCATATTTTGGGGAAAGGCCAAATATTTTCCGGGGAAAACACTTTTTACTAGACTACAAAATAAGATTGTTGTTGTTTTTCCTCCACCATTTAATTTTTTAGGTAAAACTTGCTGTATTCTGTTTTCTAAAAATTCTAGGAACTAAAACTTTTTTTAAAAATTTTTTTATTTTTTTTATTTTTCCCAAAAAATTTTTAACCCCGGGGATTAATTAATTGACAAAAAAAAAAATTACAACTGTATTAAAATTTTTTTTTAAAAAATTTTTATAAAGAGTGCAAAATGAGCTACTGCCCAATTAAAAGGAAAACCCGAAACCCCCTTTTAAAAACGTGTTACCAGATATGACAATTTTCAAAAATCCCCATGTTGCGGTCCTGTTTTCAATTTTTTTTGATGAAATATTTTTGGTGGTTTTTGGGGCTCGTTTTAAAAATTTATGTTTTTTTGGGGTTTTTTTTATGAAACTTTTTTTAATAAAAACCCCAAAAAAAATTAAAAAATCCACAAAAAAAAATAGTTTTACAAAAAAAAAAAAACCTTTTGTAGCCAATTTTTAATATAAAAAAAACAAACACTATAAGTATAATATAAAAGGGGACTAAAAAAACTTTTTTTTTTTTTTTTTTTTTTTTTTTTATATATATATATATATATATATATATATATATTTTTTTTTATTTTTTTTAAAATTTTTTTTTATTTTTTTTTTTTAAAAAATTTTTTTTATTTTTTTTATTTTTAAAAATTTTTATTTTTTTTTTTTTTAAAATAATTTTAAAATTTAAATTTTTTTTATATTTTTTTTAAAAATTTTATATATATATATATATATATATATATATATATATATATATATATATATATATATATATATATATTAGTTCGTAGAGTTTCACGGATAGATGAATGTGAATTGTTTTCATTCCGGGAGTCATTTGTATTCCTTGCGGAAGTTTGCAGACGTTTCGCCAAGATCGCACTTGGCATTTTCATTGCTGTCTAACTGGTGTCAGAAGATTGACTTAAAAAAAAACTTTTTAAAGCCGCGCTCGATCCGCTGTAACGCTCCACTCCAAAAATAACTGGGGAAAATTAAACGATTTTTAATATCGCCCCGCTTGATGTCATTTCACTTTAAAAATTTTTCCTAAAACTAAAGGGGTTTACGGACTTTATAAATTAAAAGTTAATAAATGTTTTTAAATTATAGTTGAGGAGGTAGTGTGTAGAGAGAGAGGGAGAGATAATTTGGTAATAAGCTTATTTACCGTAATATTTATGTAAAAAAGTTGTTAGCGCATTTTTCTTATTTCTTAAAAATTACCTATCATATTTTTATTTAAATTAGTTTCGCGGATACTAGCATACAAATATATGTACAGCAAAGTGTCCTTAGCTTGGGGTAGGAATGCGACATCGAAAACATCGTTTAAACATCGATAGCAACATCGAAACCGACCATCGATGGTAACGATATATCGAACATACAACATCGATGTTTTTCTAACATCGATGGTACGATGCGATGGTTTGTTCATGGTCTATTGGCATTATTAGTGCTTGCTTTCCAAGCAGATCACCAAAAAACAGTGTATACATTTTTTATGAGCAAAAGGATTGTATAAATGTTACCACTAAATACAAAATAATTTAATGATACAGTAAAATTGTTTAGAATATATAACTATATAGAAATTCTACCACAAATCCCAAAATAAGTCAGTCCAAAAACAACAAAAACTCACACTAGCGGCAGGAGGAACTGGCCGGCGACAAACGTGTAAATAAAATCGGTCTGCCAATCCGTTCTGGGCATGATTTAAGACCCTAAGCGATGACTGTCGCCACCACCACACTGACAATTTTTTTCGCCCATGAAATCTAACTTTAAAACTGCGCGTCTTATACCCTTTGCCGGTCCAGGAAGGTCAGTGGTTTCACCAGAGAATGCAAAAAATGTAAAAAAAAACTAAATTTAAGTGTTTAAAGCAATTTTAAACAGTTACACCAAATTTTAAAAATAAAATTTGTCTCCCGAATAAGAAACAATTGCTTAGCTTTTCTTTTGACATGTAACTCCAAATATCATTAGTATTATCTAAACCTCTTCCATATAAACTAATCTAACTTAAGAATTTCTTATTTTCGTATTCATATTTTCCGAGTCGAGTGTATAAAAAGGCCATTTAAACCGCATATGTGGCATTTGAAAGCGCGATGGGGAAGTGAGGCTATCAATCATGCACGATGTAACCTTTTTAAACGCTGCTATGAAAGTGTGCTTAGGGCTTCGACTTCCTCTTTTTGTAAGACAAATTGTGCCTCATTCGTTTTTGGGACTTTTAGTATCTTGGCGAAGTTTAATTTAAAAATAACGTTCGAAGGTTTTCTCGGATGTATAACTGGATAAAACGAAGCAATAAGTAGACTATAAAATAGGTTGAATGATAATCCTACAAGAAGCGACTGAAGTGTAATGATTTTTTTATGTCATATCATTGAAAGTGGATGGCTAAACACATATTAAACAAAATGGAGGTAATATCCTTTAATCTACAAGGTTAATTAAAACTTATCCTTTTAAAAGTTTGAGATATGAAAATTATTGACTTAATAGGCCTTTTTTAGATACATTTTTTATTGGCAAAAAATAACCCTTTAAATCTTAATAATACTTCTGCCAAAGTTTTTTTTTTATACGAAAGTTTACAACAGAGCTACAAACATTTAAAATTTAAATAAACGCGCGAAAACGATATCCACGTCCCAACGCGCTAACTACAAATATTCACGCCTGATCCGGGATAAGACTAAGTTTCCAATTGAACGTTAAATCGGTGGAATAATAAGTACTCCGGTTTAAATATTTCCAATTATGGATAATGCCATTTGCATCCGATTTAAAAAATTTATAAATCCTAATAAATGAATAAAAATAAGAAATTCTTAAGTTAGATTAGTTTATATGGAAGAGGTTTAGATAATACTAATGATATTTTGGAGTTACATGTCAAAAGAAAAGCTAAGCAATTGTTTCTTATTCGGGAGACAAATTTTATTTTTAAAATTTGGTGTAACTCTTTAAAATTGCTTTAAAAAAATATAAATTTTGTTTTTACATTTTGCATTCTCTTTGAAAATTTACCTTTCCCGGACCGGCAAAAGTTTTAAGACGGGGGATTTTAAAAGTTTAAAAATTTTATGGGCAAAAAACCGTCAGTGTGGTTGGCGGCAGTCATCGCTTAGTTAAATCATGCCCAGAAACATGGCAGACTGATTTTTTTTACACGTTTGTCGCCGGCCAATTCCGTCCCGGCCCTAGTGTGGAGTTGTTTTGGACTGACTTTATTTTGTGATTTGTGGTGAATTTTATATAGTTATATATTCTAAACAATTTTACTGTATCATTAAATTATTTTGTATTTAGTGGTAACATTTATACAATTTTAAAAATATTATCCTTTTTTTGGTGATCTGTTGGGAAAAGCAATAAAATGCCAATGGGTATAGACAAACCATCGCATCGGACCATCGATGTTAGAAAGCATCAATGTATATGTTCGATATATCGTTACCATCAGATGTCTTGATGTTGCTATCGATGTTTAACATCGATGTTTTTCGATGTCGCATTCCCCAAGCTAGGACACTTTGCTGTACTATATTTGATGCTGTATCCGCGAAAACTAATTTAAATAAAAATATGATAGGTAATTTTTAAGAAAAAAAGAAAATGCGCTAACAACACATAAATATTACAAAAAATAAACTTATTACCAAAATCTCCCTCCCCCACACTACACTCCGACAACATAAAATTTTAAAAATCTTTTTTTCTTAATTTACTAAAGTCCTGTAAACCCCCTTGAGTTTTCAGAAATAAAACTTTAAAGGGGGAACGACATCAAGCGGGCGATATTAAAAATCTTTAATTTTCCCCAGTTTTGGGTGGAAAATTAAAACGGATCGAGCATGACTTTAAAATTTTTTAAATTTAAAATTTTAACATCGGGGAATCTGTTGATTTCTTTCGGTTAAAAAACGCGTTAGTCAGTTTCAGTATTTTCGGATGGTGATTTATTGTTTTTTAATTCCGAGAAAGATTGTAGCGATTTAAGTAATGAAGGATATTGAAAATTCTGCTTTTGACCCGTTTCCATAACTCTATATTTCTAAGTACGAGCGTACTGATAAAACTCTAACTAACCGGATTTAATTTTGTTTATTTTAAAGTAAACTTAAATAAAAAAAAAGTTTATTAGGTTACGAGGTGCACTACTTATATTTTAAGCGTTGATGTCAGGTACCATCTAATGTTTCTACGAAAAAGTTTGACATGTTTATCCGTAACCTTTTATTACTTAAGCGCCATTTGTGTTGTTTACATTTATTTGAAAATTATGCCTCAGCGATAAAATGGAATAACTCGTAAAAAAAATTTGAAATATTATGTTGCACGTGAATTGCACACGTAACATTTGATCTACACGGGAACGCCGAAAGCGTTTGTGTGCTACTAAAATTTTTGAGGTCGCTGATTACGATGAGCGAGTCGGTTAACCTCCACCATGTTAGGTTCAGAGTCATTTGAAGGTCAAGTGAAGTAAAAACCACCGGAAAAATCTGAAAAAAATCACGCACATGTTTTCGAGGTGGCTGAATCCGAATCCGGC
Source organism: Listronotus oregonensis (assembly GCA_019359885.1). Lineage (NCBI taxonomy): Eukaryota > Metazoa > Arthropoda > Insecta > Coleoptera > Curculionidae > Listronotus > Listronotus oregonensis. The sequence continues at coordinate 9,934 of JAHBCN010015545.1, forward strand.
GTTTATTTACACTTTGGATCCATCTATATACATCTATTTTCCCCAATTTGGCCTATGCTTTTTCCTCTACTTGACCGTCAAATGGCTTTGAACCTGACCTTATGGATTTTAACTGATCTCAAATTCCGATTCGCCGACCTCAAAAACATACGTACGAATTTTTTCAAATTTTTCGAATTGTTCTTAACATTTTAATCCCAAAAATCCTTTAAAATAACCTTGTAATGACCTTGAATGACTTATAGGATAAATGTAAATAAACGCCGGATTCGCATTTAGACACGTCGAAAACATATGCATGAATTTTTTCAGATTTTTCCGATGGTTTTTTTCCTTACTTGACCTTCAAATGAACTTGAACCTGACGTGATGAAGATTAACCGACCCTCTCATTGTAATCAGCGACCTAAAAACCCTGAGAGCATCCGGCGTTTTCGCGTAGATCAAATGTTAACCATTGTTAATAATAATTCAGAAGTGCATCAAGTGGCGATAAAGTCATCTTTTGCCAATGTAAAAGTCTAAAATAAGGAATTTAATCATGTTCGTCGCTCGCTCACCGACAAAAGTCGGTAAGTTCATGCTAAATTAGTTGTGTCAGAAAACATTAGTGCTGTGCAAAAACTCATATTACAAGATCGTATAGCGACATGGTGTGAGCCCAAGACAATCTTAGGTCCTAGTTCTACAAGGGTATATCTAGGCGCACCGTTGTGTGCCAGGCCAAGTTCCACCCTACCGCACGCTTTTAATCCCCCCTTATAACTTCGGCCTCGTTCCACAAAAAGGTATGAGATTTAATATGTAAATTCACATTAGTATTTTAATTACCTGTAAAAATATTGAAAAAGTTATGCCAAGTAATTTCTGAGATATTCGATTTTAAAAATCGCCGATTTTACTACTGACTAACTGACGGATTGACTCATCAAAATTATGGGGCACTTTCTTGAGGGAGAAAAGACTTAAAATTTGGTATGTAAGTAGGTTTTAGGACATAAGTAAAGAAAAAAATCCTGAAAATTGCATATTTTTGCTCGGAAAGCCCTAAATCAAGGCCGTAATATCTATATATTTTTAAGGAGTATTTTAGAATTTTGCAACCTGATTGAACCTGACTTCCTAAGGTTATAATTGTCTTGGAATCCAAAATGCAGGCAGGATTTGTACTTCTTCATAATCTAACAAAATCTTGCTGGTTTCGATTGGTGCAAACAAATGCCCAAGCAATAAAATGGTGGTGCTTTAAGAAGCTTTTGGGTTTAAGGGTTACAAATCGTCGATCTTTGGGTATAAGCTAAAAACTAAACAGCTGTACTGGGTTTCAAAATAAACCGAATCCAGCGAATTGTTCCCTTGAAGCACTTCGACACAAATGGTTGTTTGTTTTTTCGGGCATTAACAACAGTGCCTTTAGAGCAAGGTAAAAAAGCCAATTCTGCCTTTTTTTTGCCTAAAGTCTTCAGTGATACAGAAAATAAACTAGTGCATTTAGGAGCTTTATATCAAAAAATGGATGTTGAACAAATATATAATATTCGAACATTAAGAATATCTGTAGAATACAGTCACAATTGGGTTCATCTCTAATTTTTTTAATAAATATCTTTTATTATAAAATTGTTAAACCCATTTATTGACTATTAGTCATTTTTAAAAGACCAATTTATGTAATTATAACATATTTCTAAATTGATTCTGGCTTAAGTACTAGTAAGGAAGAATATAAATACTTCAGTTTGCATTATTGTTACCACTTCTTAATTTTTTTTGGGTTTTTTAAATTTTTCTTTAAATATTTTTTTATCGTTAAAAAATACTTTTGTTTGTTTTTTGTCGTTCTCAGTTTAACAATGTAATTTGTTTTTCTCCGATATTTGTTTACAATTTATGTTAGGTAAACAGATTGGTAAACGACACACGTATTGATCTTAAACACTGATTGTAGATTTGAAAAAATAACAAAATTTATACGGTAGTCTACTCTCTTGTATAATGCGAGGTTTTAATATCGTTTTGAAAATATAATAAAAATATTAATTTTATCATAAATATTTTTTTATGATCTTTGAACATTTTTCTTTCCGAATTTAAAATGTTCCGACCTAGTGTATCTTAAAAAGGTGACCGACTCGTTAACGATACTGGTGAACTACTGCAAATTCAAAAGGGTCAAATGACTTTGGCTTGTATGAGTCCATACCCTGGTACCTTGATCGAAGCAATTCTTTCTTGCGAGTCACTCAAAAATATTTTTTTATAAAAAGACTACACCAAATAAATAAAAATTGTTGTTTACTTAGGCATATGCCTTTTTTAGACGATTTGACTATCATTTTTGTTATTAAAACTGGCTAACTAAGCTTAATAACCTAAGAAATAATAAACAATAACAGATGAAAATGGGATACTGAAAAGAGCCAGTTTTCAAAAAGAGATAATGACATCACTATTAAATAACCTGCCACCCATAGAAAGGCATAAATATTAAACTAGTTGAGTAACCAAAACTAAGAAAATACAAATTTAGGTATTTTAAAAAAAGAAAATTATTTTTTTTTTAAAAAGCGCATCTTTAACTCCTTGAAAAACAAATAATGACAGACAATCTGGATTTGTCACAAAGATCCACAGTAGAACCTTTTTTTCTTTCTCACACAATTGGAACAAGTTCCTTGAGTTCCTTGGTGAATCCTATCCCCTTGACCTATCCAAAGCTTTTGATCAGGTCTGGCATAATGGGCTCCTTAACAAACTTTCTTCCGACGGTCTTTAATCACCATGGTTTATTTTTGGCTCTTCAGTTATTGTAGATGCTCATTTTTTCAGCTGTTACTGAATGATTGCTGGGGCGCCCCAGAACTCAGTACTGACATCAACTCTGTTTGTTCTTCACATCAACGATCTTCTCTCCTCCACAATCAATTCTATTCATAGGTTTGCTTTCAATCATAGTATCCTCTACTCTAATATTTAATTTCTCTATCTAGCCTCTAAGCCTGATATGAAAAACAAGCGCAGGACAATGCAGATATCTCTTTCACAAGGCCTTTAAGTACTCTTGGATCAGGGCTCCAAAAATCTTGTCCAGTTTAATGCCTCCAAATACAGTCATGTCTGCTGTTGCGATAAAGAATTAAGAATAACCTTAACTGGCATAAACAGGTTATATCCACAGCCTTGGCAGCTTCGAAAAACTTTGGCTCCTTCGAGCCAGAAAGTATTTCTCTCCTTCTAATCGGTATACTCTCTATGTATCCTAAATGAGTCCTTCTTTAAAATATTGTTCTCATGTCTGGGAAGTGTTGTGCCCTACAACTCTTGGCATTTTTAAGTCCACGCAAAAAAGAGCTGTTTGTCTTATTAATAATCCCATGCTTACAGCAAAGCTTTCTTCTCTTCCCCTCCGAGTCGCTGTAGGAGATCTATCGCTCTTTTATAGGTATTTTTACGGCTTTTGCTTCGAGAAGTTGGTCAGTATAATTCCGCACTGGCAGCTTTCAGCAAAATAACAGGTAATTTTACTTTGAGGCATCATTTTACAGTCCCACTTAGAGGCCACGAACATCCCTAGAGTGTCCAGACTATAAAACGTGCTACCTGCAGAAGTTTTTCATTTTTCTTCAAATCTCCAAATATTTAAGTCTGGTGTGAATAAATTCCCTCTTACCACACTTAAGACACCCACGATACGTTATTACTTAGTTCTTTAGCCTTCGCTGGTTGTCCCAAGATAAAAAAAAAGTGATAATCAATTTCTGTAAAACATCCAAAAAAAAAACAATAAATCTTAATAACTGGCATATTTCATGAGTCTCACATAATAAATAAATATACTTTGAATGATTTGATAAAAAATATGCCCTAATGGTATCTAGTGTATACACATGTAACACAAGTCAACATAAATACATTATTCTGATATCTACTTACTTCTTACAGATGTAAAAATGTCCCTTCATTTCTAAAATTTTCAGTTATGATGACCAAATAAATAATTGCCTTTTTTAAATAAACATCTTTACATGCTGCTATGAAAAATGAAAATGCTGACATCAAGAGGACTTTATAGTTTGTCGGATTTTTTCCCATTTCTGTAAAATAAGAATAAAAATTCTGGTTATAAATATTTTGGGTTAATATGATATTTAGTGATAGACTGAGAACAAAACATAAAAATCATGACTTTTTAGTTAAACATTTTTTTTATTTAATAAATGAAATCCTGCCTGCATTTTGGATTCCAAGACAATTACAAATAAAAAAAATTTTTTTAGCAAAAAAAAATATTTCAAAATAACATTTTTACTATTTCTTTACATCTAACTTCAAAAATAAAAAGTCATCACTTCAATACGTATGTATGTAATATTATTGAAACTGCAAAATATTTGTGATGAGGCAAGACCAGTCTTGGTCTTGCGGTCTTGGTCTTGGTCTTGCAGAAAGACCAAGACCGAGCCCAAGACCAAGCCCCTTTTTCCTTGCAAGACCAAGACCAAGACCGGGGTATGCAAGACCAAGCCCAAAGACCAAGACCAAGACCGAGGAGTGCAAGACTACGCAAGACCAAGACCGACCTGCAAGACTCTTGCATTTCCCTGCATTTTTTTTAAATATTACAATATTCAATTTTTTTAGTCAATATACAGAGGTATTTCATACTGAAGTGACAAAAAATATGCGAGAATTTTCCCAAAAAAGGCGATTATTTAATAAAGTAACAGGTTTTGTTAAATGAATCACTTTGTTATTTTATGCAGTTTTTTAACAACGATTATGAGTAAATTCAATAACATGTTACAAAAATAATAGGATTTGTAACTCAATGGTCCGAAAAAGCACAATATCTCCGAAACCGTTCACTACAGAGAAAAGCTAGAGATACAAAAGTTATAGAAGCTAAAAATAACTTTCATATTCCTGATATTTTTTTTTTTAAATCACGTTTCTAGTGATGCCACTTACAAGGTGGATCAAAAATTTTCAAATTAGAAAAAACAAATTTCCACACTTTTAAAAGTGGAATTTAAACTCTTAAAACTAAGATATAAATGTAAAAGAAAGGAATTATTAAAAAAATATATTTTTCTTGTCATATAGGAATTATTTTTATGCAAATGGATTTTAAATATCATTTTAATCAAAACCAAAAATTATAATTAAAAACCATCTACGTTGACATTGTTTCTATATCACAGTTTAACAGTTTTTTTACAGCATAATATAATATAGTGATTTTTTTAAATGGATTTTTTGTCATAAATTTTATATTTTAGGTTAAAAGCTAAAATAAGGGAGTTTTTTAAGTGGCAGGGGATTCTTAAGAAAATTTTGGAATAGAAAAAAAATTCACACTTCACGCCCTTTTTTTCTATGATTTTTTTATATTCAGTTTTTCACCATAATGAACGGGGTTTGGAGATATCGAGCCTTGTCACAGTATTGAGCCACCTTGTATATGTAGAATGTTTATAAAGTATTTGTACAAACTTTGTACGGCAAATGTAACTTAAAGATAAAAAGTTCATATGAAGTGAAAATATTTTTGAATAACTTTTTGTTTAAATCAGAAACCAATGTTAACATATTAAAATACATCTGGTTAAAATTAAAAGTTTTTTTTTCTGCTCACACAGTACATAGTTTTATATATTTTTTTTTAACTTTATATGCCTCTTTAAAGAAAATTTAAATAATTCTTGTCACTAAAATGTTTCTATGTGCCACTAAATGTATAAAAACAGGTTGTGTCTCAATTTAACTAAAAATGGAGCATAAATAAATACACCCCCACATTTAAAATATGCTTTTTAATCAAATAATTCAAACGTATGTGTAAGGTTAAAATTGGCATATTTTATAATTTTAATGCAGAAAATATAGTTTCTATCTTTATTTATTTTTAAGTATTAAAAAAATATATTTTATTTAATATGACTTAGTTTAAATTATTACTACCAAAAAAAACAAGACCAGCAAGACTCTTGCAGCAAGACCAATACCAAGACCAAGACCGGGTGATGCAAGACCAAGACCAGGCTTGCAAGACCAAGACCAAGACTAGCCCGGTCTTGGTCTTGGTCTTGCTTTGCTCATCACTAAAAATATTCACATAAGATAATCTATTAGGGCTTTCAAACAAATATACGAAATTTTAAAGGTGTATGTATCTATGTAGGTTTGTATGTGTGTTTGTCTAGGCATTTCTCCAAAACTATTAATCGGATTGTGACCATTCTTTTTTATTGGCTTACATTTACTTTAGCTAAGAGAACACTAAATTTCCTAAAAATCGGTTTAATAGTTTTTGTGATATGGACCAATACGTATAAGTGTAATGATCTGGGTGTTAATACCACGAGTGTTCAAAGTCTACTGCATGTAGGAAAATAATTAACAAAATATTTAAATATTTATTACAAAGTTATTACTACTTATTAAAAAAATATATTTATTTAAAAATTGGAATAAAACTGACAACTGTCAACTTAAATAGGTCATGTCGTTTTCCAAACTTTTGTTCTTGTTTTTATTTTCAAGCCTTCTTGACTACTATTTAATAAGGAGTTTATAAATGCTCCAATAACGGCATTTTTCTGTTTTCAATTGTTCATTCTGTTCTCTAAAAACTTTAAAATAGTTTCCGGTATTTTTTCTTTTACTCTACAGTAATCATTCTTTTACCCTGTCACAAAGACTTTTAATTTATTGTTAATATTATTTATCATTTGAAAACAGGTTAATTAAAATAACTCGAAAATGAATGTCAATATCAAAACGCGGTGTTTGCCAGAGTCTAGTTTTTTTCTCTTCTAAACTTACAATAAAAAAATATGTCGTCTTTTTAAATTTTTTTCGAAAAACCCATAAAAAATCAAGTTTACCTTAAGAATGCATTTACGCTACCCTCATGGTCGGGAAAAAGGCGCAGAGACGGTGGGCGGGCTAACAACTCCCACTAAATTTTCGTATAGCCGCAAAAAAAATATTATATTTTATTTAGGTTTTTCCCCAAATTCGATGTATCGATGCGATTTTTTTTCCGATTAAAAGCCTACAGAAGATATCGTTTTTGGTAACTATTTTCATTAAAAATGACATAAATTATACATTATTTCGGGTGGGAAATAGCCTATGCCTCTGCTGTAACATTTTGAAATATGAGTCTTTAAAAAAAAAATAGTATTAAACATAACCGATTTTAGGGTGACTTTCACTCAAGGAAATATTAAAAACTAAACCAAATTTAAAAAACTATTACAGCAGAAGCCAGATTTAAGTGTTGGCTTTCATTTTTTTTAAAATTATCGATAACTTTTATCGTTTTTGGGAAAAATTTTGCCGAACCCCGTTGGATCCAATTTTCGCGGCGCGAATGGACTTTTAAGTTTTAATGATGGTGTTTTTTAAATATATTCGAAACTCACTTAATATAAAGTTTTAATAAAAAATAAAATTTTTTTTTTTTAATTTTTGACGAGCTATACTGGATTTTCCAAAACTAATTAAAAAATTCGGTTTAATTTTTTTTTACCTAAATAAGGTAATTTTATATTATCTCCATAGAATGAACTGTATGGACAAAATGCAATCAAAAACTGTATTAGAAATACTGACACAATACTTAGTGAAATATCTTTATTTTAAGAACCTTCAACAATATTCTTCGTAAAAAAAAAACAAAAGCTGTTGAAAATAGGAACCGTTATTTTTTTTTTTTAAAAGTTTTTAAAAATTTTGATAACATACCTTTTTTTGAAAAAAATTATCCCCAACCCCCAATTGTGGTTAGTTAGATCAATTTTGCGGCGAAAAAGGGCTCTTAAACCCCCTTTAGTTGGTAAAGTACAAACTAGCCGGCATCGAAAAGGACGACATTTAAAAGAGCTTTAAATTTTCTTTTAAACGAGTACCCACTTGAACCACTGTGGATAAAAGATGTGGGAGATAGAGCTTGTATTATTTATCACCTTCCCCTACCCTTATTATTGGCAATACAACAAAAAGTCCCTAACCAAACTGATGCAGAATTGGTTAGAGTTTTTGCTATTGTTATAAAAATTGTACCTTATACTGGGTAATTTTGGAGAAAAAATAGATTTTTTTAATTTTCCGTTGCAGTCCCGCGGTAGTTTTATGAACTTAAAAATTATTTCCAGTCATTTCTCTTGCCATCTTTACAAAAAATTTTTTTTCCCTCACGCTGGAATAATAGTTTCAATAAACTCCGTTTTATTTAATTCATTAAATTAACAATAAAATAAAAAAAAAATATAAATATATAAATTAATTAAATTTTTTTTAAAATAATAATTAATATAAAAAAAAAAATAAAAAATTTTTTATATTATAATTAATTTTTTTTTTTTAATTTAATTTTTATATATTATATATTATTTATATATATATATATATATATATATATATATATATATATATATATATATATATATATATATATATATAATATAAAAATATTATTAATTTTTATAATAATAAAAATTTTTATTTAATTTTATAAAATTTTAAATTTTTTTAAATTTTATAATATATATATATATATATATATATATATATATATATATATATATATATATATATATATATATATATATTTTAAAATATATATATATATATATATATATATATAAAATATATATATATATATATATATATATATATATATATATATATATATATATATATATATATATATATATTATTTCATTTTTAAAAAATCGTTAATTTTTTTTTTTAAAAATCTTTTTATTTCTCTGAAAGTAATAACAGTGTTTTAATAAGTTTGTTTTTATTTTGATCAGTACAATATTGATTAAATCAAATATAGCTCTAAAAAAATTTATAAGTGAAGGGGGGCCCTTCCTTATAAATTTTTATGGAAAAAAACAATAAAGGCCTTTTTTGGACCAAAATAAGTTTATTCCTAGAAAATGTAAGCCGGATTTATTGTAATACTTAACAGCAAAAAAACCTAAGGCTCACGAAATAAACCGCTATCCGACCGTAAATGGGAATAATATTGAGCAGTGGCGTAGCTATTGGAGGGCTAGGCGGTGCAATGCACAGAAACCCCCAAGCTCATGGGGTACCCTCGGTCCCTTAAGCAACTTCTGAAAAAGTTAAATAAATATTGTAATCACATAAAGAATTTTTGACTTTTTAGCTCCCTGCCAGCAAATCTCTAATAACTAAACTTGCAACAGGGCTTTAAGTATAGCAACTTAGTTTAAAAAATTGAAATTTGTAGGGAGTGCCCCTAACGAATGTCATGCACAATAAATCACTATCTCAAATCATAAAACTTTTAATACAGGGTGTGTCATGTAACGTGGAATACTAACTTTTTTTTTAAATGCAACGCCCTGTATATTTTTTTGGATTTTCAGAATATTTAGACATATTTTTTTTAAAGTCCCCTACCTATCTTCAACTGTTTCGAAATATTATCTTTTAGATTTATTGTCTTTGGATGCTTGCAACCTTAAAGGGGTTTCCCCGGGGTTCCCAAAGGGAGCCCTTAAAAAAAAGGGGCAAAGAGAAGGGGAAAATAGGTGTATATCGTCTCTCTCTCTCTCTCTTTCTCTCTTTCTCTTATTATATATCTCAAGTATGCTTTAATACGAATTCCAAATTAAAATGCAATGCTACTTCCCCACAAAACAACTCAAAGCGGAGTTCATTCAATTTTTTTTTTGTCTTTTAACTTATTGTATTCTGAATTTCATAGATTAAGTTTTATTTTACGTAATTACTTTAATTAAAATCAATTATAATCAAAAAATTATATTTTAGTTCATTTTTTTTTTTTTCGGCAAACTATGTCAAATATTTCCCGATTACGTTAGGGTTTACTTTTATTTTAAAAATGAGCATTTACGTATCCCTGTTGCAAAGTAGGTTTTTTAGTCTTTACTATAAATTGTGGATTATATATTTAAACCAGTATGGATGGTCTACCCGTCCTGGGGTGGCGTGTTTTTGTGGAGCTGTATTTTTAGTTTTAGTAATTAATTACAAAAACAGGGAAATTTTTTCTTAAAATAAACAAACATCATTGTAATTTTGAAAAAAGAACTGACGTAGATAACAAAAAAAGCAGTGAATGAACCAAAAAACAGACAAAGAAAGCAAAAAAGCAGTCACTGAAGAAAAATAAAAATGACACAAATTAAGTAGGATAGAAAAACTGATTAATAAAAATTTTAAAAGGGATACATCTTGTATTTAAAAACCTTTTTTCCCCAAAATGGAAAAAAAATTTTATTCTTTTAAAATATATTACAACACAACATAAAAAACATAAAAGTTTAGGGAAATTTAATATTATTTTTTTAATATTTTTCTTTTACTTTAGAAGTATTGAAAGACCAAAACTGACCTTTTTTAAAAGTACCTTCTAAAATTAAAAAGAAGATTTTTTTATTGGAATATTTTAACAGTAATATTTTATTTGTTGCCTATCAACATTTTCATGTTTAAAAGTTTTTATTCGTTTTGTAAATCGTTGGTAAATTAGTTACTGTTTTTAATTGTTTTTTTGGAATAAAACATTAACGCCTAACACTCTTCCGCGTTATAAAGATTATCTTAAAACCAAATTAAAAATATTTTTCCCCTTTTTTTATGCGTTTTCCCTCGAATATCCGCGTTCGCATCTTTAGATTTTAATTATTTTTTGTTTATTTTTTCAGGTGGTGGCCATGATACCGTTACGATGATATTTTTGTTGTCCTTTTAAAAATTTGAAGGCGCAGATTGACTGCATCAATAAGGTAAGTGGCTTATTATATTGAAATGTTGAGACATTTGTACAAGTATCAGTTCTATTAATAAATTAAAACCAATCGATGTACAATAAATAAAGAATGTTGAATAATTAGTCCAAAAATACTGTTATTTGCGTTTACTATTTTGGTAAGAAATCTATACTATACATAATAAAAAAAATATTTTTATCTTATAAAATATTAGAAAATAACAGAAATAAAGACAAATAACTTATATAATAATTTATAATTACAACTAAATAATAAAACA
>JAHBCN010015546.1:0-20964 GCA_019359885.1 Listronotus oregonensis
TGCTGGTAATAAATTAAACTTAGGTATTTGCTGCATCCAGAAGAATTGGTAGCCCTTGAACTACCATTTTAAAAAATTTTTTTGTCGGTTTTAAAATTTAATTAAAAAAGATATTTGACGCCTTTTCATTAAAAATGCTTGTTTGTATTAAATTCATTTGTGAATTGCTTGTTTATATGGAAACAAAAAAAAAAATCTGACGTGTTAAAATCACGATTTAAAATATTGTTGCTTGACTTTCATAATAATTTATTATTATTATACAGGGAATTTTAAAAAATGTTTTTTTGTGTTTTATTGAAATATTAAAAAATTACGAAGTAACAAAAAAAAAAGAGAATAAACAAAACTTGCAATGGCTTCGTATATTGCATGAAATACCTACAATTACTAAAATACATATAAATTTGGGGTTCCCCGTAAGATTTTAGAGTAGTTTTACTTTTCCCGCTGGAAAGTTCACCCCCCCAAAACAACCTAAAAAAGGGGATTTTTTAAACATAGTCTGTTTGTAATTAAAAATAGGTACACTATTTTATTCTTTGCTTTAAAGAACCTCTAGCTTAAAGCGTATTTGATCTCATATTTTGGAATATCCTAAATTTGTGGTTTATTTAGAATACTGCATCACAAATTAAACTAAAACGGGAAAAAATTTAATGATCCATACTGGTATAGTAAAAAAAACCCCCGGGCCCCGTTCAACAACATTTTTGTTAAAAGAGATGGGCGAGTTCGGCGCGGATATGGAAGAGACGAAGATAAAAGATGTTTTTTCAATCTCGATTGGATTGCTTACTTACTTTAAGGGATACTTTTGTCCGACTGTGGGGGAACTATTTTAAAAAAATCAAAAAAGGGTCATCCACCAAAAGTGGGGCAGCGCCATCTTTATGACATTTTACGTATATGAAAAATTTATGAAATAGTCAGTCCCTTTTGTCGACTTTTTTCAGAATTTACCGATATTTAGGGAATAATTTGCAATAAAACAAAAGAGACATGACATAAAATTAACATTTTCTTAATGAGACCCCTTATTTATTGGTTCGTTTTTAAATGCCTTTCATATTTTTCGCAGCGTTTTAATTATAAGAATGTCCGTTTATTAGCAATAACAAAAATATGTTTCATCATCAACTTCGTTTATTTTTCCTGTAAACAAAATATTTTTTTTTAATCAAAAATTTTAATTATTTTTTCTCACATAATCAATGAAACAAAAGTCATTGCTTGCATTTAATTAAATATTGAAACAAATTTCAACTAAATATTAAGAAATCCATATCACCTAATAAACCTAAAATATTTATTATAATTTTAAAACTTAAATATTTAGTAAAAATGAAAAAAAATGCAAAGTGTACTAAAAACATTATTTAAATTAGTTTTATATCTTTTAAGATGTAAGTTCACCCATCTATACAGTTTTTCCAAAGAATCTTTGGCAAATAATATTAAATAATTTCCAGTCACATATTATGTGCATATAAAAGTTTATCCAAAGCTAATGTAAAAAAATAATCAATTCTAAAATGCTTTATCTCAGGAAATACAAATTTTAGGAAGGAGGTTTATATTATATACAAAACTTTTTTAATTTTTGTCTGTCTGACTAACCAGAATAATTACCCATACCAGGCCATACACCCTTTTAGGGATATTAGGGGCCGAAATTAAGGGGCGCCACGAACAACCAACTATTTTAAGGTCTTTAAAGAGGTCAATTGTATTTTTTTAAAACTTCTCGAGACCTATTAACTTGATATATGTAGTCTTATATTTTTTGGAATACATTAGGAAGAAGCTCTGTTTCTCGTTCAGGACCAACCCAGGGCCGACCCAGAGTGGAGCAAAGTTCTAGGGTCAGTCGTATTAGTGCCGGGTCGACCGTCATTATTAAACTGCTGTGGCGTCAAAATTAAAAATCTTGGCAGGGAAATCTAAATTGGCGAGTTCGGACCCCCAGGGTCACTTTCTCTACTCTGGGCAGCACACGTAGTTTTACCTCAATGTGCTTTAGGGTCACTCGTATCAGTGCCGATTCGACCGTCATTAACTCACAGCAAATGCATGGTCAAAATTTAACGTTTTGGCAGGGAAATCCAAATTTTCCAGCTACAACACCCATGGCTCCTTTTGCTCCTCTGGACTAGCCCTGGGCTGGTCCTGGGCGTGATTCAAAGCTTCTGTCTAATATCCAAAAGGTACTTAAACCTACAAAGGTAAAGACGATAAAAATATCAGTATTTTGACCTCTAAATGACCTTGAAATCTCATTTTTCTGACGTAATGGCAAAAAACTGACCCTGAATTCGGAGACAAAGCGCCGAAATATGGTCTCGTCAAATAGTCAGGATATTTTTTTTTTGTAAACTTGTATAATCAATGAAATGAATTTGCTCTAACTTAAGCGAGAAAAAAGTTGATTATTTAATACATCAATTTAATTTATAATAATAATTATTATAATTGGTATAGTTATATGTGGATGTTTTTTTGAATACTTTTTGATGTTTATTACAATATTTTTATTATTATAAACTATTTGTATATTATTTTTGTTATGTATCATATATTGTAGTGCAAATAAAATTGAATTTATTAACAAAAAAAAAAAATAAATAGCTTTTTCTTTTTTATTTCTTATCATAAAAAAGTATTAGGGATTTCCATTACTATTCTTGTTATCTTTAAGCTCCGTGTGTTTTAAGTAATAATAAAATTTTGGTTAACGGGAACTTCACAAAATAATTTTATTTAAAACTGCAATGAAATATTAAAAAATCATATTTAGGAATTTCAATACCTAGGCCCTAGGGCGCTAATTGGTTTATAGCCCAGGGCGCCCAAAAATTTATAAGAAGGCCCACTTTTACAGTACTTTATCTTAATTTTGGGGGAAACCGTTTTATTTTTATAATTTTGCAAACAACGTATTAGTTTAAAATTACCATTATTTACAAATATTTCAACATAAATAATGGTTTTAGTTACACAAAATATCTAGATTCTTCAGATAAGCATGTCTTCTTACAATTTAATAACCAAAGTATTAAGAGACAAAAATACAGCTGTCAAAATTATTATTCGTTTAACATAAAATATGATACAAACATCCTATTTTATTTATTTATACTTCATTATGGAAAAATCTTTTTTGAATCGCGGTGTTTATACAAATAACCACGTGTTATTAATTAAAGGGAAATAAACGTATTTTTTAATATTGTCTTTTAAAATAAAACAAAACCAAATTAGTTAATAAAATTTTTTTTTGCCTTATGCAAGGGAAAACTTAAAATTAGTAAATTTTTGTTTTATTGTATTTCCCAATTTTATCCCTGAGTTATTCATGCGTTTAAATAAACCAAAATGTTGGTGTAAAATTTTTATATATGTATGTGAACTTTTTTAAAACATGTTTGCAAATAGAATTATTAATGTTGATTTTTTTTATCTTTTTACTTTATTTGTGTTTGGGTATTAAATACGCCTCTTTTTAAATATTTTTAGGTTAACAATAATAAACTTTTGTTTTAAAAAAATTCATATTTTTTAGCTTTATTTGCATCATAAAAAATATTTATAATAAAAGTGTTAAAATTTACCTCAGTGACTAACAAAATTAAAGTCTTTTAATTAGAACTATTTAGATAAATAAATTTAAATTTTTAAACCTTTTTGATACGCATTGTTCTGTTTTCTTTTTTTAAATAAGTATGAAACTGCAATACTATTTAAATTATTTTTTTAAACGTTTTTGTCTATACAGATAAAATTTGAATAGTTCCTGATTTCTATCAAAGACACGAGCTACAGCTCCACAGATTGTTTCTATACGCATTACACCTGTAGAGTTTTAACAGAATAGACAGGAAGGTTAAAAATTTGTCTTTTTATCACAAATGATGCATGTGACGTAAATTTTCAAAACTTTTCCATTTTTCACAACATTACATAAATGTGACTAAATTATATTTAAATGACTTGATAATCCTTTTAATTCAATAATTTAAACATTTTTTTTGCTTTTTTTAAGGTGTTTAAGATAACAATTTGAAGATTATATCTGTCAAATTTCCCTAAATATCTTTACTAAAAAAAATATTTCTCTTATTTTGTTAATAAAATAACTGTTGACTAAAGAATGTTAGTTTACTAGTTTTTATTATACTGATTAAATTAAATTTCCGGATTCTAATTAATTCTTTGCAATTTTTTTGTAATGTTTTTTTAACGTTTTAATAACTGTTGATTTTTTACTTATTAGAACCTGTTATGAGCAACGTACGCCATATTGTTTTTTTTTTCTATTGCTCATTACTGTGTTAAACAATAAGAGCAGAAAGAGGATTTTTTTAGCTTTTTGTTGCCTTATATTTTTAATTATTATAAGAACTTATTGAAGCATAAAACAGGTTTCCGCACATGGGTTCGTAAAATTGCAACATATGGTAAATCAATTAAAATGATTGTTAATTGTTTATTTTAATCTTTAGTTTGTATGTTTTTTTTTTTATTTATTTATTTAATTAGCGCATCAACCTCTTAGGGTTATTAGCGCACATACATTAAATTAATCCAAACATGATTAGACATTCTAGATTTTGAAAATACATTTAGCAACTTAGTTCATTATAATTTTTAATTAAAGTTCATTGATTAGACCAGTGGTGGTTAGGAATCTTATGATGGCTTATAGTCACAGTCTTTTCCAATGTTTTTATCTGTGGGGGCTGTAGCTCTGTCTTTGATAAAAAAATAAAAAACTAAAAAATTTTATCTGTATAAAAAAAAATTTTTTAAAAAAATAATTTAAATAGTATTGCAGTTTCATACTTATTTAAAAAAAGAAAACAGAACAATGCGTATCAAAAAGGTTTAAAAACTGGATTAACATTTTATTTATCCTAAATACGTTCTAATTAAAAGACTTTAATTTTGTTAGTCACTGAGGTAAATTTTAACACTTTTATTATAAATATTTTTTATGATGCAAATAAAGCTAAAAAATATGAATTTTTTTAAAACAAAAGTTTATTATTGTTAACCTAAAAATTTTTAAAAAAAAATTTTTAATAAAAAAAAAAAATAAAGAAAAAAGATAAAAAATCAACATTAATAATTCTATTTGCAAACTTTTTTAAAAAAAGTTCACATACATATATAAAAATTTTACACCAACATTTTGGTTTATCTAAACGAAAAAACTGGGGAAAAATTTTGGAAAAAATTACAATAAAAAAAAAATTTACTAATTTTTTTTTTTCCCTTCAAAGGCCCCAAGGGGGAAAAAAAATTTTATTGAAAAAAAAATTTGGGTTTTTTTTTTATTTTAAAAGAAAATTTTTAAAAAAAATTTTTTTTCCGTTTAAAAACCCTTTTATTTGTATAAACACCGCCGAAAAATTTTCGCATATATTTTAATAAATAAATAAAATAGGATTTTTTTAAATTTTTTTATGTTAACCCGAATAAATAATTTTGACAGCTGTTTTTTTTCTCTTAATATTTTGGGTTTTTTAAAAATTTAAGAAGACATGCTTATCTGAAATCTAGATTTTTTGTAGGAAAAAAAAAAGCCATTATTTATGTTAAAATTTTTTTAAAAAATAAGGGGTAATTTTAAATAATACGTTTTTTAAAAAAATTAAAAAAAAAAAAGGGTTTCCCCCCAAAAAAATTGAAAAAGGGGGTATTTTTAAAAAAGTAGGGCCGTTTTATCAATTTTGACGCCCTGGGCTATAAACCAATTACCCCCTAGGGAAAAAGGGTTTTGGGGAAATTCCAAAATGTTTTTTTTAATTTTCCATTGCAGTTTTAAAAAAAATTATTTTGTGAAGTTCCCTTTAAAAAATTTTATTATTACTTAAAACACACGGTTTTTAAAGATAAAAAAAGAATAGTAATGGAAATCCAATATTTTTTTTATGATAAGAAATAAAAAAAAAAAAGTTTTTTTTTTTTTTTTGTTAATAAATTCAATTTTATTTGCACTACAAAAATATGATACATAAAAAATAATATACAAATAGTTTATAATAATAAAAAATATTGTAAAAAAAACATCAAAAAAGTATTAAAAAAAACATCCACATATAACTATACCAATTAAAAAAATTTTAATTATTTTTAAATTAAATTGATGTATTAAATAATCTTTTTTTTTCCGCTTAAGAGAAAACCATTTCATTTGATTATCGTTTACAAAAAAATATCCTGACTATTTTGGCCCCCCATATTTCGGTTTTTGTCTCCGAATTCAGGGTTTTTTTTTCCATTACGTCAGAAAAATGAGATTTCAAGGTCATTTAGAGGTCAAAATACTAATTTTTTTTTCCCTTTTTTTTAAGTACCTTTTGGTTTTTTGGACAGAAGCTTTGAACCCCCCGGCCACCCCCAGGGCTAGTCCAGGGGAAAAAAGGAGCCATGGGTGTTGTAGCGGAAAATTTAAATTTCCCCCTCCAAAAATTAAAAATTTTTGACCTTTTTGGCGGGTTAATGACGGTCGAATCGGCCCCTGATACGGGTGACCCTAAAAGCACATTGAGGTAAAACTACGTTGCTGCCCAGAGTAGAAAAATCCCCCGGGGTTTAACCCCTTTTGTTTTCCCCCGCCAAGTTTTTAAATTTTTTACCCCAAGCGGTTTTTTGGGCCGGTGCCCCCGGGACTTACGACTGACCCTAAAATTTTTTTCCATTTTGGGGGGGCCCCCGGGTTGGTCCTGAACGAGAAACAGAGCTTTTTCCCCAATGTTTTCCCCCAAAAAATTTAAGAGCTACATAGGTACCCTTTGGGTTTAAAAGGTCAATCGAAAAGGGAAAAATCAAATTTGACCTCTTAACGCCCTTTTTAAAAAAACCGTTGTGTTTTTCGTGGCCCCCCCTTTACGGGCCCCCAAAAAAATAACCCCCAAAAAGGGGTTTGTAGGGGCCCCCCGGGGGGGGTAATTTTTTGGTTAGTCAGACAGACCAAAAATTAAAAAATTTTTATATAATATAAACCTCCTTCCTAAAATTTTTTTTCCCCGGGGTAAAAAAAATTTTAGAATTGATTATTTTTTTTCATTAGCTTTGGATAAACTTTTTTTTGCCCCCAAAATGTGACTTTTAAAATTTTTTTAAAATTATTTCCCCAAAAAATTTTTTGGAAAAAATGTATAGATGGGTGGGGAAAAAACATCTTAAAAGATATAAAACTAATTTTTAAAAAAAGTTTTTGTAAATTTGCATTTTTTTCATTTTTTTTCTAAATATTTAAGTTTTAAAAAAATTTTTAAAAAAATTTTTTTTTTTATTAGGTTTTTTATGGGTTTCTTAATATTTAGTTGAAATTTGTTTTTTTTATTTAATTAAATGCAAGCAATGACTTTTTTTTTTCATTGATTATGTGAGAAAAAAAAAAATTTAAAATTTTTTTTTTTAAAAAAAAAAATTTTTTTTAAGGAAAAATAAACGAAGTTGATGATGGGGAAAAAAATTTTTGTTATTGCTAATAAACGGACATTCTTTATAAATTTTAAAAAGCTGCGAAAAAATGAAAAAGGGGGTTTAAAAAAAAAAACCCAAAAAATAAGGGGGGGCATTAAAAAAAATTTTTTAAATTTTTTGTCATGTCTCTTTTGTTTTATTGCAAAATTTTCCCCAAAAAATGGTAAATTTTAAAAAAAAAAGGGGGAAAAGGGGGCTATTTTTTTCATAAATTTTTTTTTTTTACGTAAAAATGTCATAAAGATGGCGCTGCTCTCTCAGCTTTTGGGGATGACCTTGTTCTTTTAAGATAGTTTTTGACAGCGTTGAAAAAATATCACCTTAAAAAGGGAAAATTAAAAATTAAATAAACATCTTTTTTCTTCGTCTCTTCCATGCCCCTCCGCCGAACTCCCCCCTTCTTTAAAAAAATTAATTGTTGAAGGGGCCCGGGGATTTTTTGTTTTCACCAGTATGGATCATTATTTTTTTTCCTTTTTTAAATTTAATTTTGTATTTCAAAAAACCCAAAAATTTTTTTTTCCCAAAATATGAGATCAAATACGTTTAAGCTAGAGGTTCTTATAAAATAAAATGTGCCCATTTTTAAACAAAAGACCTATTATAAAAATCATTTTTCTCGAGCGTGGGAAAAAGCCCCACCCGCCGCATTTGTCCAAAGGCAATTTTCCGCACGGCGTGGGGAAAAATTTTCGAAAACCCCCGGGAAAAAATAAAAACTCTAAAATCTTACACGTAACCAAGATTTATATGTATTTTAGTAATTGTACTATTTCTGCACAAATACGAAGCCATTGCAAGTTTTAGTTTATTCTTTTTGTTTGTTACTTGTAATTTCTAATATTTCAACTAAAACACAAAAAAAATTTTTTTATTACCCTGTATAAATAATAATAAATTATTATGACAAGTCAAGCAACAATGTTTTTTTAACACCGGTAACAACGGTGATTTTAACACGTCAGATTTTTTTCTTCGTTTCCATATAAACAACATTGCACAAATGAATTTCAATACAAACAAGCTTTTTTTTAATGAAAAAGGTCATAGTATTTTTTTTTAATTAAATAAAAACCGACTAAAATAATATTTAAAATAGTATTTCCCCAGGACTACCAGTTTCCCTCCTGATGCAGCAAATACCGTAAGTTTGAATTTATTACCAGCAAAATCTCGTGAAAAATATGAAATCAATATAGTCATTTCGAAAACTGGTTCCAGCAAGAGGACAAAAAATATTAAAGAAGAAGTGTTCTTGGCCTATTTTTGGTTTGCAAAAACTATAAACCTAATACCTTTGGAGTATGTCTCATGTTAAAATGTGTCCTCAAAGTGAAAAGGAACCTTGATTTAAGTTTATATTTCGTTTAACATCACTACTTAAACACCCAAAACGTGGGATACGGCCAAAAAAATCAAAAACTTTCAGCAAAGAAAATTTTTAAGATTCCCGAAAGAAGCACCTGATAATATTTCCTTCCAATAAAAGTTCTACAATTTTTGGATTAGCCGGTGCTTGTAGGAGAGATAAACTTACAAAAAATAATGATTGATGGCATACAGGATAATGAAAATTTGATAGTGGTGAAAATTTTGACGGAAAAATAACACTTCCAAATCTTTGTAGGTGTTTAAACAAATAAGGGACTTTATCTGCAATTTCCGTAAAAAATGCAAATTTGCAAAACCACATACCCCACACACACTTTTTTGGGAATAAATCCAATATGGTGGAGCGATTCCGTAAGTCTATCGTGTCGTTTTTTTTTGGTAGAACCAGTCCCCTTTTTGGTTTCTTTGGTATTACCGGGCACATGAAACGTTTTTTTGACTTTTTTTTGTGGTCTCGAACTTTTTAAATTAATAAAAGTGATTTTTTTTAAAAAAAATTGTTTTTTTTTTTGTTTCCACCGCCATAACTTTAAAACTATCAAAGATACCGAAATTTTTTTTTGTCAAATTAAACCCACACTGTAGCGCTTTTAACCTTATAAACAGTTTGGGCAAAATTCCACTTTCATTCCTCTAAAATCATATAAACTAAAAATAAATATTTTTTGTTTAAAAAATTTTCACCAATCGATAAACTTTTTTATTTTTGAAAATATTTTCATACATGCAGCGAAAAAATAAGCCAAATAATAACAAAAAATTTTTGAAAAAAAAATTTTTTTTCCTAGAGCGTATCGTTTGGCAACAGCGATTTTTTCCCTTTTAACGTAAAAAATTATCGGGGACCCAAACCCCGCATGCGGATAGCGTCCCTAGTTAAAAATTTTAATTAATTTGTTTTGTCGAAATTTAAAAATAAAGCGTTTTAAAATTTTAAAAAAAATAAACAAATTATTTTAAAGAAAATTTGAAGATGATAAAATTGTTTTAAAGACCGAAGGGTATTCTAACCGCTGGTCAACATTACCATGGCCCAAGGGCCGCGGAGGGAAAATTTTACTAGTCTAGGGAAAAATCCAAAAAAATTTTTTTAAAAAAAAAATAATAACTAAATTTGGTCCCCAAAAAGTTGAGAAACGCCCAAAATAAGGGTTGTTATTTCTATTAATGTACTGGAAAAATAAAAATTAAAATAAAATATCATAAGACTGTCAAAACTTACAAGAAATTTTCAAAACTAACTAATTTGAATCAGACATGGGCCGCGCCGGTCCTTCAAATTATTGTGACAAAACTTAAAGGTAGTTTTAATTTTTAGAAAAATGTGTTTTTCAGCAATAGTAAAAAAAAAAAGAAGAAAAATTTATATAAAAAAATCTGTTTAAACAAGTAATTTAAATATTATTAGGTACCTTCATAGATAGTTGGTACCTTTATATTAGTTTTTTTTGTCTGAAACAAAATACGAATTTCAAATCCTATAAATCCTGTTTTTAGGGGGATTTATTTTTTAAAATAGTACTAATTTTTTTTGGTAGTAGAAAAACCACCTATCAAAAAGTAATAAAGCTCAGGAATAGAAACGAATTAATATGATATCTAAATTACGGGGATAAAGATTTAAGGGTTTGATGAGAAATATCATAAATTATGTTACAGCCACTACATCTCTGAAAGAAAAATAAAATCGCACAAAAATAGGAAAAACGGTTTCCGAACCTCACGAAAATAGTTTGACAATATCTACCTTTTCTGCCAGTATTGGTAGTGATGTTTGATAGATCTTTTACTTCCCAGAGAAATGTCCAAAAAAACTTATTAAGAGCTGCCGCCATAATACCGGGAGTGCAATCTTTTGAAAAATTGAATTTCCAAATGTACTTGCGTGAAAGAAGAACTAAAATGTTGAAGGATTAAAATTTTTCCTGAATATCATTAAAAATTTTAAAGGGAGAAAATGGATTAAATTTAGTAAAATGCTACTAATAAACTAAATAACACTTAATATTTTATTACATTTTTGTCTGTAAAAAAAAACACCCTTCGGAAGTGGACATTTTTAAATTTTGCAATTAAAATATTCTTTAATATTATTATTTAAGGCAAAAAATGCGGATGATGTAGTTTTCACCAAGAAAAGGGCAAAAATCCAAAAATTGGTTCATTATTTGACATTTTATTTAATTTTTTCGATTTAAAATAAATTGATCGCTTCAAGCCCAACAGGGCAAACGGAAATATTATTAATTTAATAAAAACTTTGCCGTTACCGGTAATTTTCAATAAAATAAAAAAATTTTTTTGAATTTCAAGCCGCAAATAAATTAGGGAAAATAAAAAGCGCTTTAACCCAGCACCTAATTCAGGGACCGACCAGAACGGGGGATTTATAAAAAAAAAAATTTACAATTTAACGGGGGGAAAACCAACCGGAATTTAAACCCGGAACAGGATCAAGTTTAAAAATTTTTGGGGTTTTGTTGTTGTTTTTAAAAAAAAACAACCTTCAATAACCAAAATTACAAAAGTCTGGAAATTGCTTATTAAAAGCATCATTCAGAATGCTCAAAGAATACTTTAAATTCATATGGAAAAATAATTATATATTTCCTGTTTAAAAAGACCTTTAACGAAGCCCTGTTTATTTTTAAAATTTATATATTTCTAAATTTAATTAAAAGCACCCCATCCCAATTTTTTTTTTTTAAAAATGTTTAAAAATAATAAAAGTTTTGGGGTATAATCAAAAAATAAGAATCCCGTGGGTGGTTTTCTTTTTAAACAAAAAAAAGTTTAAAAACCTACTTATTAGGGGGGTTTAATTAATAACAATGTTTATTTTTTGTATGGGTTTAAAAATCTCCCCAAATTTTCGGATATTTAAAATTTGTTCTTTTCTAAACAACTTAAGTAGCCCTTGGCCCCTTTTTTTAAAACCTTTGATACAACTTTAATCCAAATAACTTCCACCGGACCGAAGATCTTTGTAGTCGGCCTGCTAAGTCCAAGCGCGCAAAAATATGACTTTGGCCGTTAAAAAATTTACTGACTCAATACTATGGAATCAAAAAATTTTTTTTTTAAAAACTTTTTAAACATTATAAATTTTTTTACTCAGCATGTATGTATAAATTTTCAATAATAAACCTTTTCTGGGTTGTTAAAATTACCTACTAAAAATAACAATTTTGAGTTTCGAATTATTTTAAAAATTTAACAAAAAATATCAGCTTCAAAATGGGACTTGTTTTTAAAAGGCATTGTGTCTCCTTTAATCTAAAAAAAATTAACGATGGGATGAATATTATTAAAAGATAGAGCGGGGGAAAAGTTAAAATACGTGTTTTATTGAAAACCGATTTTTTTTGGGTTTTTTTGAAATAAAAAACTCCGACACTAAAAAATGTCGTAAAAAGTGATTTCGTGACACGATTTTCCTTATTAAAAATCCCACTAAGTTGGTTTTTTCTACGCCGGTTTTTTTTTCTCGATAACTAAGCCCACTTTTCTTCCAAATTTTACTCCAATAAAGGTAAAATGTTCAGAAATTGCTGCATACCTAAAATTAAAAAACCATAATGGGCATAGTTTTCGTCGTCCTTGGACTATGTTAGCGGATTCTGGAGGGAATTACCAATGCCACGACGGGGGGGTGGAAATCCGGGGCTAAGCACATTGATGAATCCACAAATCAGAAAAGGATATTCGAAAAAATATTGACCATAAACTCCCTCCGGCTAAGTCAACCTTCATCAAACCGTACAATAAGCGCTTTCATAAGCCACCCCTAAAAAAGAAATTACAGGTTCTTTCAATTAATTTACATTATGCTAATAAACTGTTCTTTTGTTGTAAATGTTATCAACAAAAATTCCCATTTATAAATATGTTGTGGGAATTTTTTTCAGATTAAAATAATTTAAAAAATAATCATTGCTTTAATATTGGTATTATCTGGCGCTTTTTAGGAAAAATTTTGTTCTTTGCCGGAAAGGGTTTTCCCACTTGGGCTGCTTTGCCCGGCAGTCGCGGCGGAAAAGATCACTTTACACTTGTTAAAAAATAAATTTTTTTTAACAAAAGATCAAAAAATTGTGTTTTTTTTAATTTTCCAATACTGTGATTTATTTTATTTATTTAAGTTTTTTAAAAAAAATCAAAAAACCCTTTTCGAGATATTCTGAAATAAATGCATGCCTTTCAACATGACAAATTTAACAATTTAATTATGCATAATTTTTTATAGTTAATATCTCGTTTTTTAAAAAAAATTATTTATTTATTTTTATTTAATTAATAATAAATTTTAAAAGGACCCTATATTTAAAAATTTTATTTAATTCTTTGGGCAAAATCGTTTTAGAAGTAATTTACCAAACGATAAATTTTAAATAAATTAAAAGTTCTTTTTAAAAAAAACAATAAATAGTATTTTAATTTTAACATATTATCCAAAAACTTTTAAAAATTTTTAAGGAAATGAAAAAAATATTTTTATATGTCCAAAAGGGATCACCAATCTTTCCTTACCCTTTTTTATTATTCAGGAGAGAAAAAAATTTAAATTTTTTTATCACCAGTAGATCATGCATCAAAAATTTTCTTTTTTGATTAATATTTTTAAGGTATTTTAGTTTTCCTTTTATAAAAACCGGTTTTATAATATTGATTTCGTAAGTTTCTAATTACTAAACGCAACAGAAAAAGTACACCTTACATAATCTACTTTTTATAACAAGTTATGCCAATTATTTATAAATAACCCTGTTATTAAATACCATTAAAATCAAATAAAATATTACAGAACATACGTCCAAGAGCAAAACGATATCTGTACATAAAATATATATTTGCCGAAGAGAAACCTAGCAATTTACATGTTTAAAAATAACATATGTTAATTAACCTCAAATCTGTCAATTTCCATAATTTTACACTTTCAAGAACTCCCGATGCATTTTAATTTCTTGTATGGTAAATTATTACTTAATTGGAGGAAATAAAAACAATACAAATTGTTTAAAAATTGGGTCAATAAGCAAAATTTACATAATGTCCGTTTTATGTGGTTAAGCCTAAGGTTAAATTAAATTTTACAAATAAAGTTATTTTTATTTTCTAATATTTGGCGATTATAATTAATATAATAATTGTTTTCTCATGACAAAAGAAAAATAACTCTTGTCAGTTTGTAATGACTTTTTCAGATAGAATCTATAGCAAAAATGGGTCTTTCTCCACCAATTTTTTTCGTTATATTTTACCCACTACTAAAATTTAATCAGTTAACTATTGTACCATGGCTCTGCTTATTTGTCATTTGCCAAAACCAAACAATAATTTTCCTCGCATATATTCGTGTTTATTTGCATATTATTGCAGTTTGTCAACCTTGAAATCCCTCGTTGCTATTTTCAATGTCGTTTCGATATAATTTACCACAATTACGTGTAATAAAAGTTTAGTAAGTATACCTGTTTATCTATAGAAATTTAAACATGTAGGATAATAGATAAGTTGCGAGAATATCCACTAGTAATACCATTAGAAGTCAAAGTATTTCCGGAAATTTTTTGGACCTCACGAATATTTCGAAAATTATTCGTTAGCGAAAAGGAATTTCCTGGCATAATTTAATTTCGAATGGTATTTAAAAAGAAAAATTTCAAACCAATAATTACTGACGTTTATCATAAAAAAAAATATATTAATAGGGAAGCAATGAAAAAAAAAATAAATCTACCAATTTTAGTTACATAGAAGCATCAGTTTCGGATGTAATATATCGTATATTACTTTCGAATACTGAGTTTACTTTACTAAAACCGGTAGATAATTTTAGTTCACCAATAAGTCTACCAAGGGTCTACGTATACTTTATAACATTTAAGCTTTAAGGACGTTACAATTTTTTTTTCTACCAATTTTAGTTACATAAAAGCATCAATTTCGAATGTAATATATCTTATAGTACTTTCGAATACTGAGCTTACTCTAGAAAATTTTATTTTAGCAATAAGTCTACAAAGGGTCCACGTATACTTTATAAAATGTAAGCTTTAAGGATGGTCGATTTTTTTTTCTAAAATTTTAGTTACATTGAAGCATCTGTTTCGGATGTATGTTACATCCATTACATATTTTCAAATACTGAGTTTACTTTACTAAAACCGGTAGAAAATTTCATTTCAGCAATAAGTCTATCAAGGGTCTACGTCTCGTGCTTTATAACATTTAAGCTTAAAGAACGGTTATTTTTTTTCTACTAATTTTAGTTACATAGAAGCTTCAGTTTCGGATGTAATATATCTTACATTACTTTCGAATATTGAGTTTACTTTACTAAAACTGGTAGAAAATTTTCTTTCAGCAATAAGTCTACCATAGATCTAGGCCCTGTAAAACCTAGGCGTTAAGGACGGTTCAATTTTTTTTTACCAATTTTAGTTACATAGAAACACCAGATTCGTATGTAATATAAGTAGGAAAAAGGAGGAAGTAGAAAAAGAATTCAAGGTACATTTAGAAATTGTGGCGAAATCTTTTGTCTCTAAGAAGGAAATAAATTATAATATACTTATTGTTTAACTTTCTATATTTCCGAGATTTTTTTCAAATAATATAATATAAATAAGTTTAACAAAATACGTTTTATAAAGTTGCGTATTATCAATTGTCACTTTTTCTTATGTCAAAAAATTTCCACTCTAATACCCTCCAGGGTACCCCAGGAAGAGAAGATTTTCGAAAAAATACAATGGTTACCATGGCAACGTTGAGAAATGATTGTATTTCATTGGTCGAAAAATGTTGGTGTGAAATTTTCAATTTTATTTTTTATATGTTAATTAAGTAAAATGCAAAAAAAAAAAATTTAATATATATTATTTTTTATATTTTTTATAAAATTATTATAGTTTTTGCCCTTTTTTTAAAAAAATGAACTGCAACTTATAAATTAATTACCAAAGGACTTCTCTAGAAACAAGAATGTAAAAAAATAAATCCTTAAAAATATTAAACCTCTTCACTACCGATAAGTGATTATGTACAGTCCTACAAATTACAAGAAATACAAAAACTGTGAAATTAAACAAAACTGCATAATTTAAAGGTCAAATACAAGGCTAGAAAATTAAAAGAACATCTCTAATACCTATAAAATGATATAACGTTTTTTTCATCTAATGTTTTTCCTTATAGCCGCCACCATTCATTTTATATCTTTAAATACAACAATAAATTTGTAGGTGTTGTTTGTTTTTTAAAGTCTTTTTTATCACAAAAAAAGACCAAACCTGTAATTCATGGTATTGCAAAAGTTTTTATTATAAAAAGGAACATGTGTGTAGGTAAGTAAAGTGTAGCTTTAATATTTTTTTATTTATTTTTATAAACCTTATTCACACTTTTTCAAAAATTCATAAGAATGTTTAGTTATCCTGTTACACAAAGAAAGTGGTAAGAACTGCTAAATAGAGTTAATAAAATGGTGATGTCACTTTAGATATAATAAAAAATGTTTATTATTTATCATATCTTGGAGAAGGAATTCATAAAAAAAATAAAAATAGCAATATCTCTTTTTTACAAATATCCCACAAACTAGTAAGGATTCTTATTGAATTAAATTTGATCTTGAATATCTTATCTCACTTACTGAACACCCTGCTTAATTTAGCAATTTGTTGACTTTTCCAAGAACTAAGGCGTAAAATATCTAATTTGTCACGTTTTAAACATACTTAACGCTGTGCTTAAAGTTTGAAATTTTAAATTGCTTTAAGGTTATTAACTTAAATAATTTTAAATAGTTTTATATTATTATTCAGTCACAAAGACTGATAAACAAGCATTGCAATTTTTCATAACTAAACTATTTTAATGGTATTTATGGATACCTGGGGCACGTTTCAATGTCATGTGAATTAAAACATTTTCGATAATTAGTTCTAACGGAATATATTAGAATGTACTACTATTAAAGCAATATACTCACGTCTAGAGATACTCCTCCCCACGAGCTTTTTAAAAGTGTTGACACATAAAACGCCTTATTACGCAGGGAGTCGGCTAAAAAATTACATTTTAATGTAATAATTTGGGGTCTTTTTGAATACATCCCCGCATTTTTACGTCTGAAATATAATTGGGGAAAATAAATAAAAAAAATTGTCTAAATTAATTGTAAAAGGTTTAAACAAAATTTAACAACGTATTAGAAAAAACCCGCGGAATATATATACAATATTAATATAAAATATATATTACATTTAAAAAAATATATACAACTTCTACCATATTAAAAATTATAAAAATTTTGTTAATAACTTCTATGTAGGGATAATTTGGAAAAATTCAAAAGCTCTCGGAAAAAACGATTAGATATTGAAATATCCTTCGTGGACTGCTCTAAATATTAAAAAGGAAGAGAGCAAGTGCTGTGGCAAAAACATTCAAAATTAAGTTTAATCTTAAGCTTAAACTGCATCAGTCATGGACACTCAAACGTAATAAATACATAAATATTAAATTTATAAATAATTTTTGTTGCCAACTCGATTTATTATAATAATTTTTGGATACTATTAAGAAGGTAACCTAATGAAACTACCTATTCCATTCTATCATCAAGATATGGCTTTGGCTGCCAATCTTTTTAAATTCCAGCGCCGTATAGCCAGCACTCCCCTTCTAGTCATATGCTGCGATGTCGTAGCATAAGCCTTCCCGGGCTTTGTCTATGGAAAATCTGGATAATCGGGCTATGTAGCCCCCAGAAATTCCGACTAATTCTCAACGTAATCGATGAAAGGCACAATTAATGGTAGTCTAACCAAAAGCTGCTACTGTTATTGCGTACAACCAGCTTGCTGTCAGTCTGACGTCTCACACTGCGCGCGCAACCTATCCTCCGCCAAAGGAAGATAACCTCGTGCACCACGTAAAATGTTACAACATCAGAAACTAGGCCTCAACCACTCACAGCGCTTAGCCCCAGAAGAAAGTCCCCTATATTAATTGGCGGCGAGGTCCCCTTCGATTTTCACGAGCAAAATCACTGTTTTCCGCGCCACTGCGGTCGATTCCAACGAAAAAGCTAAACCTTCCAAACGCGTGTTCACTTGATGAAAGTCGAAACGGAAGTCCTAAAACTGCCTAAAAACTGGAACTAATTACATATACATTTGTATTACAACAAAAATAGTACAAACATAAGCACAATTATTATAAGGAATTTAAAACATAATTATTAATTAATTTATATATTTATTTACATAATACAACTTTTTTTGTTAGCAAAAGTCATTTTATTATACAGAAATTACAATCTTATCATATTAACATGGTTATAAACATTTAAAAGTTAATAAAATTAAAAATTGCTGTCCCGCAGTTCTGCTGCTAAAAAAAAGTTGAACAGTACATTTTTTACTACAGAATAATATTTACAGTTAATATTTATTTGTCTTGCGTGAGCAGGCAATTTGTTTAATCAGCAGTGCCCAGGGAATCCCAACGACTATATACTACAGAAAATTTAGGAGAAGCAGGCAGCAACTGTGACGTCATCACCGGTGCTAAATAATGCTAGGAGACGTTTATCGATGTTTTGTTGCCGATGTTCCATGTTTCTAACATCGATGTTTACCTTTCAATGTTTAATATTATATAAAAAAAGTTTTAAACTAAATTTTTTTAGCTCCAAAAATATAGTATTAATTTTTTGAGTGATTGAGAGATCAACATCGATGTTTTGTGTCGATATCCCAACACTAGCGAGCACCGGTGGTGACGTCAGAGCGAGTTTGACCTTGGCAGACAAATTCGGTAAACTGAGCAGTCCTTTAGTATATAGTCGTTGAGGGAATTCTACCTACTGCTGTCAATCTATAACGAACAGCATATAAATTAAAAGTTTTACCTAATTGGCACCGTTTTATTATTAATTTAGCTTGGAAAAAATTAAAAGCTGGGAAAAGTTCCGACAAAAAAAAGTTTTTTTTTTGCATAAAATTTCTTTTGCTGGGGTTTTTTTTGTCGCTAAAGGGTTGGAATTTTTAAATTTTTCCCTTAAATAACGGGATTTAAAATTGATTATTATAATATTGGCACCTATGTATATGTGGAAAAGATCAATGGTTTTGTTGCTTACAATTCATTTACCAATGCTTACTATTAATTTTGATTTAAAGACATACGAATTAAATTGGGGGCAACATTATGCAGTATGCAGGAATAAAATTCTTGTCAAACTTTATTTCATTAACCCAATAATTAATTTTTAACACTTTGATTTGCGACATTATAAACAAAATCAAGCTGTTCTATTGAATAAATCAATTTCACACTTTACCAATAACAGTCACATCATTCCTATTGCCGTAGCTTATTTAAACAATTCTATTTCGCTAAATCAATAACTTGTAGAAGGAATAACAATAAACTTAAGATTAAATTTCTTTCCTATATTATGTTAACATACAGGATCAAGAGTGGATAAACGAAAACATATTGTAAAATTGCATCTTTGGTGTTCAAATATTGACTGTGGTTTTAAATTTTTATTTAAATGAAAATGCTAACCACTTTATATTTTTGGAATGTAGGTAGGTGTTATTTATGTTTTTAATTTTGTATTAGGGTTCATGATTTCTCGA
This sequence comes from Listronotus oregonensis, assembly GCA_019359885.1. Classification (NCBI taxonomy): domain Eukaryota; kingdom Metazoa; phylum Arthropoda; class Insecta; order Coleoptera; family Curculionidae; genus Listronotus; species Listronotus oregonensis. The sequence goes on from JAHBCN010015546.1 coordinate 19,548, forward strand.
GCTTATCAATTTCGGGTCTTTTAAAATTTTTCCGAGGCTAATTTCTGGGTTTTTCGGGGGTTTTTTGAAAATTTTAAAAAATTTGTATTTAAAATTTGAAAAACCGTTAAACCCCGTTTAGAGAAAAAACACTAATAAATTTTTATTACATTTTTCCCCCAAAACCCCCCGCTGAAAATTCCCAATTTTTCTAAAAAAAACCCCCAAATTTTCCTTTTTAAAAAAAAAAATTAAAGAAAATAATTTACGAAAAAATTTTTTTTTAAAAAAAAAGTTCAAAAAAAAAAAATAAAACCCCATGAAAAACGGGGGAAAGATAGCAAAATAAAATTAAAAAAAAAAAGTTTCTAAAAAAAAAAAAAAATTCAAAAAAATTTTTAAAATCAATTTTTTTTTTAAAGGTTTTCCCCTAAGACTTAAATGCTTTTCATTTAATGAATAATTTTGGCATCAGTTTTCACTAGAAAGACGAATTAAACACAAAGCATTTAACCCCCCGGATAAAATTTCCCCTTTTTTTAAAACGTCAACGACCCAAAATACTCGCCTTTAGTCTCGGCATTACTGTGGGGCAACAAAAAAAATTTTTTTTTTTTTTTCCTTGTATTTTTGGGGGCAAAACCAATTTAAAAAAAAAAAGGGCAAAAAAAATGCAAAAGATGCTAAGTAAGTTGATCTGTAATTCCCCCCCCAAACCGGGTACCAGAATTAACCCGTATTAGAATAATCAGCGCAACAAGAAGCAAAATTTTTTTTAAAAAAACAATTTGGGCAAACCATAAACCCCGGGGGAAGGATTTAATAGGTACTTGTTTGTAGTCCATTTAAAAAAATTGATAAATTTAATTTAAATTCTTAAATTGAACCCATAACAATCCAAAGTTGAAAAATTTTCCCCGATATTAGATAAAATTTTTCCCTTTTTCCCCTTAGAAAAAAACCCCGAACCCGGGGGAAAAAATTTCCCCCGGGTTTGGGATTACTGGTGTATTCCTCTGTTTTATTATGAAAAACGACGCCGCCAGATTTTTCCCCCGCGATGGCGGGGATCAAAAAACCCCCGCGCTTTTTGGCCCTGCCGCCCGCCGCCGCGTTTAAAACAAACGGAAAACGCAATTAGTTTTTTTTTATAATTTCATAGACTCAAATATGATTTCTTGGGGTTTTTGAGTTTTCTCGAGCTTGATTTCCCCGGGGGAAAAAAACCCAAGATTTTCCGGGAATTCCACCAAGAATTCCCGGGGGAAAAAAAACCCCATTTTGTATATACTTTGGACTCTACTAGTTTTATAGCTAAAATACAATCAAATTTTGTCTTTTTTTAAATTTTTAAATTTTTTTTTGGGTTTTGAGTCCTTAGATATAGTTTTATATATCGGGGAAAAAAATATTTTTTTTCTCTAATTTTTTTTTATAA